>JBCAUI010005251.1:0-10228 GCA_038406195.1 Haplosyllis anthogorgicola
ACAACAATGGTACACAACACAACAAACGTCATTAAATACTTGGGTCTGTAGACCCATGAAATATCTGGATCCATGGATCCGTCAGTCCATCAAACATCAGGGTCTGTAAGTCCCAAAGGGTGACAGAAGGGGGTATGCATCTTCATGGGGTCCAGGGTCCAGCTGGGTCCACATCCATGCCCACCTTCCTGGTGCCCACCATCATGCACCTGTGCCAAACAAAATTTGGTACCCCTGGGGGGCTCCACATGGCATCCGTGGGAACATTTGTGTTCCCCAGGATATAGGCCTTTCCCCACAAAGATACGGTGCCTCCTGGCACCAGTGCAAGTCAATTCCATTCCCAAGTTTTTGTGCACCAATCCCCTCCATCTAGGGAGAATCATTTGTAGCAGATGTGGCACCCCATCAGGATTCCCCCCATCTAGGTGACTAGCACTTCAGTCATGTTCCTGACTAATGGGTGTGAGTTTAATCTACATCATCCTCAGCCATGACTCCCGGTACATGGCCAGGACACTGTTGACTGGCCTGGTCTGGGGCTGGGTCTGGGAGGACTGGCTCCGCCTGTAATGTGAATGCCCCAACTTGCATCCATGATCCATCTTGGCATCTGCTGAGAATACACTCCCAGGGTGTGGTACTAGGAGTCCCAGGAACCAGGGCTCTCCCACTCATCTCTTGTGGCTTTGCTTGTTCATCCTTTGTCAGATAGTTCACCCCGGGGTTTTTGGTCATGTAGACCATGCTACAGATGTGCATGCCTCCACCTAGTGGAACAGCGTTACTTTCCTCCTTTGGGGAGAGAAACAGAAGATGATTGCAGTGCACCGTTTTGACATTTCCAGCTGCATCCTTGATTCAGTATGTGGGGACACCATCCGTGAGTTGGCTGTCCACTGTATATGGGGTATCACCCCATCTATCTTTAATTTTCCATTTCCTGGTAAAAGCATCTGTCCACAGTAAGACCACATCTCTGGGTCTGAGAACAGCAGCTCCTGTGTTTCTGCCATAGAGCTGTTTCTGTCACACTGCCTCTCCAGCTTGGGTTGCCTGAGCTTGGTTGAAGGCAACCTTCAAGTGCTCCTGGATAGTGGCAATGTACTCCGGTACATGCCTGGGCTCCATATCCCCTTGGATGGTGGGGAAGTAGAAGTCCAGTGGGAGTCTTGGCCTCCGGCTGAACATCAAGAAGAAAGGGCTGTAGCCCATGATCTCTGAATGGGTGGCATTGTAGGCTTGAACCATCTCAGCCAAATGATCCATCCAGTCCTGTTTCTTCTTGGAGTCCAGTTTGCCAATCATGCGCATCAGGGTCTGATGCATACATTTGACCTACCCATTCATCTAGGCATGGTACAGACTGGTTCTACACTATTGAACTCCCAGCATGTGGCATAGCTCAGTCATGATGGCCCCCATGAAACACGTACCCTGGTCTCTCAAAACTCATGCCAGGGATCTGAATAGTGCAATAACATACTTGTAAAGCACTTCAGCTATGGTCTGGGATTTTTGGTCCTTTGTCATGAAGGCTAATGCATAATGCGTGAAATGGTCTGTGAAGACCAAAACATTAACAACCTTAGGTTGTTGGTTGAGCAGTACTGGCCACTCGATGCTTGTGAAGTCTACATGGAGCTGCTCCATTGGAGCTGTCATGACTATTGGATTCAGTGGAGCTTGCACACTGTGGGCTTTGAACTTGAGGCATCGATGGCATCCTTTTACTGCTTTCCTAGCTTGGGCCACCAGTCCAGGCCACCAGAAACATTTGTGGAGTAAGGACAGTATCTGATCCTGCCCCTGGTGTCTGGTGTCTCTATGGCATCCATCTATGGCTCACTGGCGGTGAGCTGAAGGTACCACAAAGAGCATCCAGACCTCCACAGACCACTTGGGATGATGGGTCATGTAAAGACATCCATTATGGATGCAAAGGTGATCCCTCTGATGGTTCAACTCCCAGCCTTTGGGGGAACTGGCCTCAGGACCTAGAGCCTTTGCCAGGGTTGTACTCCTATCTCCCCATACCCATTTGATGACTCGGCCAAGGAGAGGATCATCCCTCTGTGCTTCTCACCAACCGATTGATTCCACCAGTTTGTACTTGGCCATTTGGACCTGTAAGCCTCAGGTCTGGTGTCATTCTCCTCCTTCTCAGTCCCCTGTGGTATCTCATTGAGGGCAATGGCATACGTCTCAGCCCATCCCAGGCTTCCTACTAGGGTGCTGTCTAAGATACTTCATACCCCCTTGGCATCAATGACCACATTTTCTCCCTTGGGATGAGGCTCCCCACCTTCCATCCCAACTTCAACTTCAGCCTCCATCTCCTCCGCTGTCAGGTGGCTATCCTCTTCCAACTGGCTAAGTGCATCCACCATGGGGTTATTCCTGCCTTTCACATACTCCAAGGGGAAGTTATAGCTGGCTAGTGCCCTGACCCACCAGTGACCAGTAGCATCAAGGTTCGGAGTCAACATCATGTATGTCAGTGGGTTGTTGTCGGTCTTGACTACAAAGGTATGTGGAGTAAGTACTCCTTGAAATGCTTCGTCATGGCCCACAATAAGGCTAAGAACTTACTTGAATGGTAGTTCTTCTCATGCTTGTGGAGTGTACGGCTTCCATAGGCAACTGGGTGCAGTCTCTTCTGATCATCCTCCTGCTGGAGGGTAGCTCCCAGTCCTATCTTGGAGGCATCCATGTGCAGCATGAAGGGCCAGTCAAACTGAGCCAGTTTCAACATGGGTTCAGAGGTCAGAGCATCCTTCAATTTTTGGAACATGGCCCTTGCCTTCTGTCACCTTTTCCCTCTTCTTGTTGGCTCCCTCTCTGCATAGGTAGTCAGTCAAGGGGCAGACCACCTTCGACAAACTAGGGATGAACCTCTGGTAGTGCCCAGCTAGGTTGGTGAAGGACCATATCTCCATATAGGTCGTAGGCTCACAGACCTCCTTGATCACTTTTACGTTGTCCTTGAACCTGCACTTAGAAGGTTTCAACCAGAGACCGTGCTCCCACAAATGTTGGAATATGGCTCGGAGTCAGGTTAGATGATCTTCCTCTGTATCCGAGTACATGATCATGTCGTCCAGATAGATGAGGCAGTATGTCAGGTTTAGTTCACCTAAAACATTCTGCATACATCTCTGGAAGGTGGCAGGGGCATTGCAGAGACCAAAAGGCATTCTACAACATTAAAAAACCCCAGATTTCTGACCACGAAAGCTGTGTACTTCTGGGAGCCAGGGCTCATTGGAATCTGCCAAAACCCAGACAAGAAGTTGATACAGGAGAAGTGCCATGCCCCCACCAGGTTGTCTAACATCTCCTGAATATGGGGCAATGAGTACGAATCCTTGTGGGTACATTCGTTTAGCCTCCGGAAGTCGATGCAAAATCGGAGGCTCCCATCCTTTTTCTGGACCAGCACAACAGTGCTGCTCCATGGACTGTCACTGGGTGCAATGGCTCTGGCTTCCATCATCACTTTCAGGTGTTCTTGGACCTTGTCCACCAGATGGGGTGGGATCCTGCAGAACATTTCCTTGATCGGAGTTTCATTGTTGACATGTATCTCATGTTGAGCTGCCCCTGTACAGCCCAGCTCCATAGAGTCCAAGGCAAAGATGTCTGAGAAATCATGTAGCAAGGCCTGGGCCTTTGCCTGTAGGTGTGGCAGCCAGGCCTTGAGGCCGGACAGGTCAAGCTTCTCCAGGACCCTGTCCTTCCACTCTTCTTCAGATAGGCCTGCATCTGATGGTTCGGGCTCCATTCCGAGCTCTGCATCCAACTTCTGGATGGTCCCTGACAAGACATAACTCTCAGGAACCTTGTTGGCCACAGAAACCATCTATGGGGGCTTAGGCTTTGATCACTTGAGGGACGGTGGTCATATTTTCCAAGATGACACACACTTTCTTCGACCCTTGCTTCAGGAATTGGTATGATGACCAGAACTTCATCCCTGGGGGTAGGCAGCAATTCCATCATCGATACCCACAGCCTCCCTTCAAGGACAATACAGTCAACCCATCCCAGAATTATAATTCTTCCAAATGGGGCTAGGGTATAGTCTGTCCTAGCCTGGACAAACTCTTCATACTCTAATGGATCATTTTTCATCTCAGCCATCTTGTCTTCTGTGGGGACAGCAGCTGTCTCAGGGTCCTTCAGCATATTGGCTGCCTCCTCAAAGGCGGTTGCCCATCCGTCTGTCAGGCCAACACCCTTTGCACCAAGACTCCTGGTCCACAGCAGAGATGTCACCTGGGCCATAGCCAAAGGCACCACCAAAGCATCTATCTCACTCTCCCTGATGACTTGTATGACCTGGTCTAGGGTGGGGGTTCCAAGTAACACTGGCATGTGGTGTGCAAAATCCATATCATTCCACAGCACCACCACCACCATGTCCTTGTCATACCCAGACACCCAATCCACCTGCACTTGGATGATGACATAGCCTATTACATTAAAACTAGCTTCCCCAATTGCATCTATTGAAGACTCCCCCTGGCACAGGAGGTTGGTGAGTGGGTAAACCTTCAGGTTACAGGATGCCACATACCCTGGGGGTGATGAGATTGACAGTGGCTCTGGTGTCCAACACAGTGAAGCAAGATTCACCATCAATCACCACATGGCCAATGTTGTCCATGCCCATCCACCATCCTACAGCATCTTCATTGTCATAGGGAGTCTTTCCCTGATGCCAATTTAACTTTGGCTCAGGCCCCCAGCTTGGTCTTTGACTGGGGATGGGGGAACTTGTCCCTGTGGGGTCCCTGCTTCATTTCCTGAAACCCTGTTGCCATTTAAATACATCTTCTAGGCCCTGCCTTTCTTGGGACATTCCCGGATCAGGTTGTCCATAGACCTGCAATTGAAACACCACCGTTTCTTGTCCTTATACTGATCAATTGCTCTAGTGAGTCAGGCGCTCACCCCAGAGAGTCCCATACTCCCCGGCCACCAGCTCAGTTTTTGACTGAGGGTGGGGAACTTGTCCCTGTGGGGTCCGTGCTCCCTTCCCCAAACCCCTGTTGCCATTTAAATATGTCTTCCTGGCCCTGCCTTTCTTGGGACATTCCCAGATCAGGTGGTCCATAGACCCACAACTGAAACACTGCTGTTTCTTGTCCTCATACTGATCCATTGCTCTAGTGCTGACCCCAGAGAGTCCCGTAATCCCCAGGCTCCCTTCATCAGTATCCTCCTCAGTCTCTGATCCAGAGGTCATAAAGGAAGTTCCAGGAAGGGTGGCAGTCAAGGCCATGTGGTCCCCCTGGTTGCTGTTTTGATGGTAGCCTGCATCCAGCTGCTGGTGGGTACTCTGCTGCTCCTGACTGATCTCCTTCCAGCAGACTATTTCGAGGAACTCCTGATACATATAATCAGGAAGACTATCTTGGAGGTATGACAGTGCATTCTTCAATTTGGTCTTCAAGCCTCCATAGAGTCAGTCTTTGGCCATCTGGTCAGTGTCTTCTTCCATCAACTTAACTGGGTGGCCCTCCTGGATCATGGCTATTTGATCCATCAGCCAGGCTGCAAACATCGCCACAGACTCTCTTGACCCTTGGTGCATCACATACAGGTCCCAGATAAGAGTCATAGTCTCCCGAGATCTTGAAAAGTCCATTGAGATATGTGATCATGCCATTGACCATGCAGATATTCCACATCTGAGCCACACCTTTTATCTTCATTACAGAGCCCAGAATCTGGCTCTGTATCACTGAGGATTTAAAACCAGTTTCCTGACATGTTCAGACAGACTCCCTCCAAATCAAATACTCCATGATCTCGCACTCGGCAGTTAATGTTTCTAGTTTGACCGTACTGACCCAGTTGCTGCTTAGCCTCCAACAACATGCACACCATTCCCCACAATCTCTCCATCATCTGTTGGAATGATGGCTCATGGAGGAAGCCCTAGACACCAAGGAGTGACTGGAATCACTTCCTCCACCCCCCGTATTGGGTGACAGGGAGGGGCTTGGTGACAGCTGGCATCTGGGATGCCTCCCAACCTCTCAGCCCTGCCCAGCCTTTCATGCATGGTGACCATCCCATTCTCCCTTGGGCACGGCCGGGGATATCACTGGTGCAGGCTTCCCACCCTTCCCGGCTGGTGCCTTCTGGCAGGGACCAGACAGACCCCACCAGCATCAGCCATCTCCCAGTCCTGGACAATGTCAGGTAGATCGGCTCCTACCAAAGTATCCTCTCCAGAGTTGGGGTTTCCCTGGATACCGAGTGGGGATCCTGGTGCTCTGAGGAGTCATCTCACTGTGTAGGCAGCTGCATCAGCATCAGCAGCCCAGTCCTGGGCTGCTTTCTTTCAGCACTCAGCCCAATCTTGGGCCTGGTTGATGGTGCAGGCTGCCTGCTGTCAGGCAGCCATTACAGGTATTCGAACAGCATTTAATGAAATAGTGTGCCTGATCTGGTGTCAGTAGCTGGCCGTCAGTTTAGCTGAAAGATGGCTGGTGTCCTCCGGATCGAGTCCCTCTCCTTCAAGCCTCTGCCCAAAGAACAATATTGTGGTTCGATTGTCCAGGAACATGATCTCATATACCTCTGGGACCTCTGTCCATATGAGATCCCCCAGTACTTCTGCATTCCATAGGTGACAGGCCAGGGGATGGAACTCCCCATCAGCCAACAGCTCCGAGATGACTACACAAAGCACATATCAGTTCTGGGGGAGCCCCATAGGTGGGACCTTCCCCCAGTTGGGGAGTTTCAGCCTCTGGTCAACCTCTGCTGGTGTTTTGGGAGCCTTTGGAACTTTGGTTCACTCCACTCTTGTCTCCACAAGTGCTGTGGTGGCAGGTTCCACCAGTTTCTTCTAGATTGTCCCTGGTGGTGGTCTCTTCACCTCTGGGGTGACAATCCTCTGTGGACTGGTCCACCAGTGAACAGTCAGGGTTCATCTTGCTGTACACTGCCAATTCTTTGTTGGGTTTAAGATGGGTGCTGAGGCCCAATTAATAAGAAATTACTACTAGTCATTGTCCGACTCTGCTGGACATGGTCAGTCAGTGGCCCTGGCTTAGCCACCTGTGGGTAACACTACCTTAGGTATCTGGTCACCCCTGGGATGTTGGGGTCCAACCTCGTTTGGTTGTACAATGATTAAGGCATAGATCATGATCTATGGTGGCTCACAGAAACCATGGCCACAAATCCGGAAGGTGTTCTCAACCTCTTTGGCTGACTTGGCCCACCATGGGATGCCAAGTTTCTGTAGTTGGGAGCTGCTATGCTTATCGTGCCTCACGGTTATGGCAGTGGATGGAGGTCATTAGGCTCTGTGTCTCTATCCCTGGCCATCTTGTAGAGTTGGCAATCCCATCATAGCGGCTTACTTTGAGGCTTTATCGGACCTTGACACAGTGGTCAATGATACTAAACTACTACAAACTCAAGAGTCTGGACCCAACAGGAACTGGGCCTAAATGCACAGTGTGTAGATCGATGAAAAGAATAAGATGGATGTCATATGATTGAAAAATCCCATAGAGATGGACCTTGGGGGATGGTACACAATGTTTACCCAACAGACACTTGTGGATGAGTATCCCCGATACAAGGGTGCTACTTGCTTAAATAGCAAAAGGGGACAGGCCTAAATGATGTAGGCATGATGATGTCATCATCAGAATGCTTGATTGTGATGTGATGACGTACGTTACATTCTACAGTGATGTCACCATGTCCATGCATGTGCAATGATAGGGACCCGGACGGACCCCAGCACCACAGATGGTGCCAGGTCCATACAGGCCCATACTTGGGTCCATCCCTCTGTCTGTCCAGGTCAGAAACTGTGGCAGAACCCAATTCCTTCCCCAGAATGAGCCAAAGGAATGGATCTGGGCTGGGAAATACAGACACCATGACATGTATAAATATATATATATGTCACGCATGGAAATGTGGGATGTTATTGTGGGCACTGATGTCTCTACTAGCACAATCGTCTCACACCTTTGGCTTGTGGAAGGTATGGTGATCCCATTACAGTGCTTCTACTTCGGAGCTTTGCCCTAGCAGGTCACTCAAGTCACACTTGCTAAAAGAATATAATGAATGGAAACAAGACAGGTATGGCCTGTCCCTGGATAAAGAATAACAATAATAGGTTTTACATTTGAATGTCAGTGGGCCACTACTGGCCTAGAGCAGTGGTACGCTAGAAAGTGAGGTGATACACCTAACCCATCAGGAGTTTTAGAGGCAAATGTGCACCATACCATTGTATGGTATAGTTTTATACTACTTGTCGGGAACATCATCCACACATGTGGGTGACGTTACTGACCAGTGACATAGATTCCATCATGACATCATGGTACCCACTGCTCTATGCACATGTGCACCCTGGTTGTCAGGCTGGAATGCTAAAAATAGCACAGCTGCTCAGTCAATTCGGCTGGAGCAGCCCAGTGTTTGAGCCTCTGGTGTCACTATAGGGATGCTCACAGTGGGCTGCAAGTAGTACCAGTGCCAACCTAGAGTCTTGAATTTTGTAGGTGTAGGGCTCCTAGCTTTCCTTGTGTCACACTCTCCTGCAGGTCCTGTGGTCGACCTCAGATGCGCTTTATTAACCTAGACATCCACATAAAACTACAAACAATAAATTCAATACATTAGCAACACAATTAATATGATGATTTACAACACGATAGAAGCAAAACAATTCTGATAAAACAATTCCAATAAAAATACACAATACATAGTGCTTTACAATAAAAGATTACACTAATAGTATACCTACTTTTACTTTAAACTACAATAGTTAAACTACGAGATCATTTAACACAAAATAATTGAGCATGGGTCTGTAATGTGGTCCTTACTCAGCCACTCCAGTAGCCTGCGGGTGAGCTTGTCATCTCACGCCACTGAAGGCAGTGAGTTATGATGAGCTCTCAGCACAGTCTAGGCAATCAGAGTCATCAGCCGGGTCTCTAGATGATTCCATCGTGGTATCCTCTTCATCTGCATGGTCATCCTGAAGTAGTAGCCACTCCTCTTCCATAGTTACCTCATCAGTTATGGACAGCATGTCCTCCTCGACATCCAAGGTAAATGGTTTTGCTGGCTCATCCTCCATTTGGGTAGCCAGTACTTCTCCAGTGCCTTTGGCTGCTGTGGAGGCAGTCATATCTTTAGCTGGGGAAGTGTGTGGGTCCCCGCTTGGTATCAGTATCTTTGTGATATCCATGAAGCTGGACTTGGCAGGTGAGAGCATAGGGTTCAGAGGGGGGGTCATGTCATGCAGTTCAGGTGAGTTGACTTGGAGTCCACTGTGGAGAAACCCTGGCAGACGGTTGTCCACAGTTTGGTTCATAAATGACAGCAGCTTAGGCACCAGACACGGTGGGAAAGCAAGATCCCATAGCTCTTTAAGTGGGTCCAGTATCATGTCCTCCAACAAATCGAGGTTGATTTCAGCTTCCAACAATGGTTCACCTTGATTCTCGGCCTGCTCTTCGGGGCTATCAGGTGATGGCATGTCCATCTGTGTAGCTGTGGGCACTTCTTCAGAGGTCTTGGGTTTTGGTGGAGGAGGCAGTTGGTGATCCCCCTTCCATCCTGAGGGTAAGGAGTCTTTTTGAAGAGGCCCTTGCCAGCCTTCCTGAGTACCCCAGCAACTCATAGCTTTGGCAGCATGCTTGTTCGCCTCCTTTTCTTCCATAGGCAGAGAGATGATTCCAGGTGGTTGACTCACATGTTCCCTGAGTACCGCACTGCACCCTGGTGCCAGCGCTTTCAGGTGGTGTCATATGGGTACCTCAGGATAAGGCTCGTGAGTAATTCTGCAGTCACAGTAGACGAGTTCTCCACCACGATACATGGTGTCATCATGTAGCACCTTTGGGCTCCTATCGGTATTCATTCCTTTCAAAAGCTTTATGAAGTCCTTTGCATTTAATTGGTTAACATATGCCATCACAATGATGTATTCAAGCACACAATGTGGTATCTCTGAGTGTGTTCCATTAGCAATATGCATGAAACAGGGTGGGTCTGTGAGAGTACATGCATGGAGGAGAGCTGCCCCCATCCCATTCATCCTCATCACTGCCTTTTGTCGAATGTCCTTCGTGTTCATGTACTCCGCATCCAGAAATTGGTGACATCTGAGAATGGGTGGTTCAGGCACACAGACTAGTCTGATGTTGTCCACACCATGGTAGTACTG
>JBCAUI010005262.1:0-10227 GCA_038406195.1 Haplosyllis anthogorgicola
ACCTGGGTGAACACTGCTCCCAGTGTCACTTTTTGGACTCCCCACTATTTACGCTATACTAGCCCTCTTACTACTGGTGACACTAAACGACAATATGAATTCTCAAGCTGAATTACAGAAGAATGACAGTCCCTTATCTGACTCCAAAGTCGCAACCATTTTGCTGGTACTACCTGGTTTAACTCAACTCCTGAGTTTCAGGGATTTATTCTAAAAGGTTAGCACCATGCAAAAGACAAAATCGTCTTTCAAATCTATTTGGCAGCTTTATTTTGAAAAAGGAGTCTTGCAAAAGTGCTTCACACGGAAATGTAAAGAATTTCCTGAGTCATCTGAGTCATGTCTCATCTATTTTTCAAGAATTTGTAAACAAGTGATCTTAGGCGATTTATCATATGTTTTATTACCGATATTTGTTCTATTGTTCGAGCTGCATACAAATCATTATTCTGCACAAAAACTCGTGGTGTTTGTATTTAACATTAACACTGGGTGAGTGTCGCCCGCGCCGGTGGCTAATTACCTCAGGGTCGACTGGGCCACTAACAATACACAGAAAAATATACAAAACAATGTAGAATACATTACAAACGCCACTGAGGTTGGGGTTACTGCTCTAATCTCCTGAGTTTCGTTTTCTGTCTAAAGTCAAATAATGCTTTATAATTGCAGACATCATGCTATCAGGAGGTATATCGTGATGACATGTTGGACATCAGTTTCTCAGGTGTCCCATCAGACTGAGGGGTAGCAACTGACGGGCCATAAATCTAATGTATATTTTTGTAGTCTGATGATTTGTGGTGTAAATCTCTAAGGTCAACATGAACTGAAATTTCAGCCTTGGATTGGAATATGATTTTCTTCATCTGCAAAGCCATTTCAAGCTGACGTCATCTTTTATGAATTAGCGCAGCGTCTTAATTGTCACGCTCGACCTGACGCGGCGGAGATTAAAGACGACGGAACGTTTGTAGTGAAAGACGGTAGTTTTGTGAGTAAACCGGCCGAGTTATTTCTAACTGATGATCATGATAACCACAGAGAGAACAAGGTAAGCGCCGAGGCCAGGGTGACCTTGTGCAGAGATAGATCAGAGAGCTACTCTCACACACTAACCCTCAGAATCACCAAGTTGGTCCTGCTGGTTGATCATGCTCATTGACATCAGTGCAAAGTGAACAGTTTAGTAGAGGAGTTTCAATTCAATTTTTCACATCACTTTCAATTTCCAATATGTTTGTTAAAAAGAGGGCAGTTGATTTTTCTTTAGTGTTGGGGCTTCAAAATAAGGCCTAAAACGTACAACCGTACAGTTGCTCTTCTTGAACTATTTGTTTTCTTAACACCAAATAGCAGACGCTACCAATACATGGTCGAGTTAGGATTTTAAATGTTCAGTGTTTTTACAGTTTAAGCTAATCTCGGGTGGTATTAGAAGTCTATTGTCTCACATTCCTACTACTGAAGGAAATGGACAGAACACAGGAACACCATGAATATCTATTCGCTGATTTCCTGAGACGGCATATACCCTTCCGTGCATGGAAAAATTTTGATCATAAACAACTGTTCACGACTCATTCAGGTCAAGAAACTACTATCAAAAGTTTAGAGCCCCAACAATTGAATTTCATGTTGAGCTCATTCAATTCAGTTGTTGCGGGGCGCTAAACTTTTGATAGCAATTTCATGATCTGTTGGGAACAACTGTTCCTGAAAAGTTTATCATTTTATGTTTGCGTGAAAAGCACAGTATGCTCTTTAAGGGTCTTTAAAAGCAGCATGTAAATGTTTAAGGGTATTGTCTAAAGCAGATAGAGACAATGTCCAATTGAATTGATGTCTAATTATGTTAAAACAAATAATAGATGGCATAGACTTACGTCAATGCCCGAGGCGTTAGCATAGAGATAAAATGAAGACCATTTCTAGCTCTGTATGTGCTTTTGTCCGAGTGAAAGACATAGCGTGGCAGTTTACAATTTGAGGAGCTGATGTTTTCGGCTTTTTTAACCTGATTCCATCAGAATATCAACAATGCAGTAGAATCTGCCGTCTTGCTGCATGTTTTTGAGTCGTATAAAATAAAGAGTTCACTATAGAAGTATATGAAATGTAATCAATTAAAAAATATTCCCAGCCATTAATTTTGGTTTTCATTTTTGCTCATTTTGTTTGAAATTGAATGTGAAATAAGAGTTTGAATTTTACGGGTCTACTGAATAGATGATATTACACTGTCAAACGCTGTGTTTACACGGAACATGCACAAAATTAGCCTCCCAGTCTCCGCACATTATTTTGATCCAATACGAGTGAATTCTGGATTCTGGATACCGAATTTTATAAATAGAAAGAGATCAGACATCCCGGAACAACCGGAGTCCGTTAACCGAACATAAAACACAAAACCCAAGCGGGCTTATTATTACATGTCAATCTGCGCTTTTTGATCCGGTTAAAAAGCCAAGAGAAATAACCGGAGAATTCACTACAAGAGAAATAGATTGGAGACTCAGCCATATGGTTCTTATTTTAGGAAAAATACGTGGCAAGATAACTGATCTGCCGCTCTACGTGCTTTACAGTTAATTATACAGCCCGTTTTCATAAACTCAACGCCCATCCTTTAACGCATTAAGAGTGGTTTGTTACATGCAGCTCGTTTTCATAAACTTAACTCCATCCTTTAACGCAACAACAAGCATGAAATATTGTATGTTGGTTTATTACAGAATGCTGGTCTCTCAGCGTAATGTAATAAACCAACATAATGCTACATTTTGTTGCCCAATGGATGTGCATTAAGTTTATGAAAATGAGCTGCATGTAACAGACCACTCTTAAGGCGTTGAGATGGGCGTTGAGTTTATGAAAACGCGCTGATCGTTTAACTGAATTTATGCCAGCAAAAAGTTGAATTAGGGTAAAAATGATGGTTTGGATCGTATAAGTTCAATACTATTGTTTTAAACACTATCAGCATCGGAATACAGAATATACGTTGGATTTAAGACCCATCAGGTGCTGCACCCTCACGCCCTAGAAAGAAACATCCATTGGTTTAGACTAGACATCCATTAGTTTAGACTAGCATAAATTCAATGTGTCATCACATTAATTACTTGTGATGGAAGGATTACTTTGTTAAAAACGCATTATTTGTATTGCAATAACAAAGAAGTGTGAAGTGTAATAATTTTGATCTGCACTATTAAAATTGTCACACTGCAATTCAAATTGTATGTTAGGAAATTCGTCATTTTTTTATTACAAGTGAAGTGTGTGATAATGTGTTGGACTTCCCATAGTAAGCTTATGGACAAAAGTTCATCGGTTAAAAAATGATGGGGGCACACCAAACGGGCCTTAAATCTAATGTATTATACATTTTGTATTCTGTAGTTCATAAGATACCGGAATAACGTTGTTTGTATTGTGATGCTTTATCATTTACAAGAAATGAGATGTGGAACATGGCAGTTGCAGGATGTTATTGTTGTCGACTATATATTGTAGTTGCAGGAAATTCTTCCTGTCATAGTATGAAATTCACATTACATTTAAGCAGACTTGATAGGTTGTCGTTATCTTACGCATAAAACTGAAAATGAGAATTTCTTGTGCTGAACTGTATGTGCAGAACAATTGTTTTCTATTTTGACTAGGCATGGCAGTGAGCAATTTAGATCGGTTGTAGGGTATGGCAGTGAGTATTTCAGATCGGTTGTATGATCATACAAATCCAGTTATCTTAAGGAAAAACTTTTTCAAGGTTTCATCTACATTTTTTGAGAATGGCCTGTAAGGCTTATCTTTTTTAAGCATTTTGATTACATTGCACTGGCAGGATTTTCAAAGTGCGGCAATCGAAAAAAAAAAAAAAATTGAACTTTGCCCCTAAAAAGCCAAACTATTTGTAAATGTAAATAAAATTTTGATTTTGCTCAATTGACTGTCGATTGTTTGTGTTCAAGGTGACCATATTTTGCCATGCATAACATATTTCAGCTGCCAAATGATTTTTTTTTTTGAAATCCCGATTTCAAAGTGCGGCGGGAAATGTAATCCAAACAATCAAATAAAAAAGCCTAATGTAAACATTTTTAATACTGTTGATCCGTCGTCGCAATGGTAATCTTGCTCAGTATGAGAGGGAATCGCAAGTTCAGACATTTGGTTGTCATGTTTACAGGTCTTAAAAACACAAATCGAACTTAAATCGACAGATATTTCGGAAGTAGGCTGCATAGAACTAACTGCAGGAAACATGTAACTGTCTGCGGCCGCAGCAGTAGCAGTAACAGAAGTATCAGCAGTAACACTGTGTTGGTTCACATGTCTGTACGTCTGCTGAGGCCAAAATACATTAGCTGTTGGATTTATTGGAGAAGAGGTTCAGTTTTGGAACAATAGAATTTTCCGCTATGTCTTTATTTTATTGGAGAAGAGGTTCAGTTTTGGAACAATAGAGTTTCCCGCTATGTCTTTGTTCACACAATTTTCTTGAACTCTTGGAACAGCATAACATAGAAATCATATCAATTGTGTACAAAGGTTTTTCAGAGAACCCCCACAAGATACGATTTTTGTATACTGTAATTCCACGATGTGCTATTGACGCAAATGTAATCGTAGTGTTAGATTTTCTTCCAAACTTGTTCAATACAAGAAAATGCCATTGATACATGATGATTTTCTTGATCTGCATGTTATAATATCACAGTATTGCTGGAGGACTGGACAAACTGTAAGCAAAGCCACGGTACAATTCTTGCTCTTAAATTGAATTTGTGCAATTCCACCTCAGGAAATTAAAAGGCATTTGGAAGACTTTCTGAAATCAAAAAATCAGACTGTACTATGGACAGAGTGAAAGCACAGCATGAAACGTCTCGGTTGCAATTCCTGAGGTTTGCCATCTTGTGCCAATTTTACAATTGGCGTGGTGAGGTTGTGATTCACTGAAACACTGCCCAACGTCTCTGGCCTGTATCCTGCTGATACCAATTTTACACCTTGGCGTGGTGAGCCTGTGATTTACTGAGACACTTCCCAGTGTCAGTGCATGGCAACAACCGGTTCTCGCTCTCCACTGAACCACTGCGGCCTACAGACAAACACGTAGGTCTGGCCTAACAGACTGAGCCAAGAGTAAGGAAGAAGATTTAAGTTGTGATTTCATGTGTGCGATCCAAATCATGATCAGGCTCGCTCAGCGCGGATCTGTATAGAATCTCCATGCAACTTCTAAAAATGCATAAGATGAAATTCCTATTAGTTTTGGAAAAAAAGCACGTCAAAAACATAGCGTCAAAATCTCATGTTCATTCTTTTGTTCCTTACGTGTCCAAAATGCAAAGAATTTTAGGAGCTAATGTCATTTTGGGACAATAAAATCGGTGCTGTCTTTTGCTTAAGGAAATTTGTTGTTATATACACTTACACAGGGTGTGGATAGTGAAAAATTAAGGACCAAATTTTAAAAATAAAACCCTTTTAAGGAAATATATTCAATATGAAGAATCTTAAGTTTCGTGGCCGCATTCCTGAACTAATGCTGAGTGCGACTGTGAAACTTTGGAGACTTGATATTGCATATTTTTCCTTTGAAGCGTTGTATAATTTTTATTTCAAAATCTGACAAAAAGTCCTTACAGACAAATACTTTAGCCTAGTTTCAGTGTAATTCCAGACTGGATGTTTCCATTCCTGCACTTCCGTTCTGCACTGGTCTCTCTGCCCGCGGAACCATTAATCTCGAGTAGTTCTCCATGCGGAGGAATTTATAAGTAATTAGGCCATGTGCAGACTTCGCCGGGATCCTGCGAGAATCTGAGAGATTATCTCGCAGGTTACCCAAGACGCCATGTTTATTAGGATGCCATGATAAACATGGCGACCATTTTTCCTGCCACAAATATGAAAATCATAAAAATTGTAATTTAAGCTTTTTTATTTTAATGAGTAGTGTATCAGTTGTAGAATGGTAATTGCATCTTATGCAAACTGTATGTTGTTACCAATAATAAACAAAACATTTTATTTTGAACATTTAAGATTTTCATATTTGCTGCAGGATTTGTGGTGGGAAAATGGCTGCGCAAAGATGCGCAAATACGATGGGTTTCCAGTCTGGTAATCAGAATGTCCAGACTGGTCTCCGGTAAATAGTACTCACAGCAATGTCTGAGGCGACACCGGGCGGCTCAGTTGTAAACGCAAAGCATGTCCTCTGCACACAATATAAATCTGCCATGCACCGGGCCAGGAATGGAGTGCACCCGTAACCTTTGTAAGATTCGTTACCAAAGGTCAGTCTTGCACGGAATGTGTAACCTTTATCCATCATGGAGTATCGTTTCTTCAACTGCAAATAAATTAACATATTATTTTAGCGTATTCGTTGTTTTCTTCACAAGGAATCTTTACTTTACATAAATAACAACTCATTTGCCGTTTCTCAATTTATCCCTATTCACGCACCTAAATCTTCAAAATAATGTAAACATACATGTAGAGCACACAAATTTTACCTTATTTTGTTTAGCCATTAGACAGGTAATGAGTCTTGCAGTTTTCAGAGGATTTGATGCTCTTACCACGACAGACATCACTGGTTCTAACAATGTAAGAAATAAAAATGTTAACCTCGATTTCACAAAATGTTGCGAAAGGTCCGAAATATTATTTTTCCTTGTTCCAATAATTTATAAGTCTTGCGTACTTTTTGGTCTGAAGAATTCCTGCAATTCACTTGTCAAATTGCTGAACGCATATTCGGTTTTCATTAACGTCTCCATTGCAACTTTTTTCCTTGCATCTTCTTTACTTATGGTAGATTCCGCTATGTATGTGTGTTGTCCAATCTTCACATAAGCAACGTAAACCGACTCTTGTGGCTCAATCAAGTCAAATGAAGTCTTGACCTACAATATTGATATTAAGGGAGTCAATCAATACCTTTGGACTTATCAAGACCTTTTGTTCCAGGAGCAAAATCTACACGGTGGAGCAAAACCATTGATATTTACAACATGTCCGCGACAGAATTCTCAAATAATTTTGGATGACTTACATTATTCTGTAATCCCAGATTGATAATAAGTTGCGTCATTTTTTCTTCATTATTACTGAACCCTTCATCTAGCTGGCAATACTGTCCATTTCTAGAGACGTTGGGCAGTTGTGAATCTCCTTTATACGAACTGAACATGTGAGCATATGGATAGCCGGTCTCCATAGTTTCATCGCCTTGTGCTTGCTTCATAAGGAAATCACATGTTATCTGAAAAACAAACACCCCAATGTCATTACCATACCGATCTACCGTACACTGTGGTTGGATAATTGCATATTAAAGTTTAACATTCCACTTTTCTTGCTATAGAAATTAACCTTGAGAGCCAATGTGATTTCAATCCCTTGTGTACCCTGAGAACTTGAACTTTCTTTTGCATACTTGATGCCATCTCTACACATCTGATGCAAATGTTCCTGTTTGGTAAAAGAAAAAAAAATTCATGAGTTAAAAACGATTAAAAAGATACATTATTTTCATTCTGATCACATGCTCCATAATTATCCATCCATTAATTGAAATTCCTAACCTTGTCTGAAGTTGACATGTTCCTTTTCAGTTCCTCCAGTAACTGCACTGTCTCCTTATCACCTAATCTTCCCATTTCTCGGTGTGCCACCAGGACATGGCGACGACCTAAAGCAATTCTTTCCGTTTCTTTTGGATGCGGATGCTGTACAAAAATACAAGAAGCACAACACTCAAGTAAAGTGACACCAGTATGATAATATCACTGATGTCTTTTCTCAGTTTATCCTTTTCATTTCAAGTGCACATCATAAAACATCTGCATTTGCAAAATACCTCGGAATATTGAAACTTTTACGTGGACTGAAAGTTATTTATGGAACTTTATTCAGCAACTGTTGCATAGATGCCTTAAAACTATGCACATACCAAGACTTGTTTTTATTGATATGTAAATGTACTTACCGTGAGTATTAAATTTGGTAATGTTTGAAATAATATTTGCTCGTCTTCTGCACTACTCTTTGGTGGTGGCACATCTTCTCCAGGTAAGATAGGCTGAAATAACAAGGCAACTAAATGACAATCGTAATCAAACAACGAGCAGATATATTCAATATTTTATCTGCGTACCATTACATAATATTTCACAGTGCCTTTTGTCCCCGTCTTCCATCTTTTACTTGTCACACCTTTTATTACCTTAAACGTTAAACAGTGCAATTTTATAAATCAATAGCCAAGATGGCAGAGGATTTACATGCATTTGTTGCCTTAGGAAGCTAACAAATTAACGCACCCTTTTCAGCATTTGTTTGCTACCGAGGCTTTTGATTTAAAAATTCACAATGCGAGATTTATCATTTGCATTAAACTTACTGTATTTCCTGCTATCACTCCTGGCGGCACACTCACGAATGTGTACGATGTCTGTTGCAAAGCATAGTAATCCACCTGTCGCCGTGCAGCTTCTGGAGAATAACCAGTTCCTTGATATTTTTGCCTCCCAAGCAACATTATAGCAGTATGTGTGTATTCACCACTGTCTACTTTGTATCTCTTCTGGAACTGTAACACAAATAAGACCACATTACGTTTTTCACTCAATTATTTCAATATTTCGCCACACAAATGATAGAATGACCTTAAGTTTTAAACATTTCAGGGCATTAATGAAAATGCTGTACACTACTCACAGATTTATTTAAATGCTGTATTTCAATATTCTTGACAACATACAGTAATCACAAATTATTAATATTCTTGAAAATATCTTCAATGCTAAGCAACTTTAAATGGCAACCTTATTCTGATCTGCCAGTAGCTGCAGAAGCACATGGGCACTCTTCAATGGATCTACACTTCTGACAATGACATGCTTTACTGGTTCTGCAATTATTAAACAATTATTCATCACAAAATATACAGTGTATGATAAAAGAAACTTTGATGAATGGGTGACAAAAACGTATCTGATATCAAATGCTACTGCGAGCTTACGCTGCATCACTGTCCGGATAACCTGGCACTTATCACATTTGGTCTTGTGGTACCAATTTACTTTTCCACACCTACAACGATACCATACTTTTTGGTTACAAAACAACTACAACAAATTGAAATGTGGAAGAAAAATCATGTGAATTAAAAATATAAGATACAGTCAACGAGTATGTACCTTTTGCACAGCCAATCCTTGGGGCCAAACCTATTGGCAACAGTGGTGTTCATACATGCCCATTTCAGACCGACTTCATCCGTGTCCCTGTCTAGAAAAGAATGTCAAAAAGATTGCACAATTCAAGTTTAAATTATCTTGCACATAAGATACTGCAAAAGTTCTGAATGAAACTTATGCCGCCTTCTTAATTTTCTTGATACATTGTTGAGCTGTGTATTATTTACAGGATCTGCTCTCGTCTGGTTTTTTAGAACTATTTGTAAAAATATATCAAGTAGATTTAGACCAAAAGTAAATAATGCATTATCATTACCAGTCACTGCATGAGGAACCAGCACCCCTGGTAAATCGGTGAATCCATATTCCGTCTTCATCAGAGCTTCGTAGGCAGCATCCAATTTCGCTTTGGCCGCGCCCTGTCCACATGCCTTGATGTACATGGTGTTACCTAAAGTTAATGTAACTCTGTCGATACCGCCCCGTAGCAGGTCCTTGTCAATCTTGCGCGTTGTAGTGACCTAAAATATAAAGGGTTTCAATTTTCATGTGGCTGTTTCACACCTTGAAGCTTGCTCACATACAATGATTTATTTTCCATTTTCTACTTCTTAATACTGGATTTTACTGTGCTGCAATTTTTTAATCATACACTGCATACAATTCCTACCTTGTTCTGCTTAGCAAGCAGAGTGATGCATCTGTTGAGGGCATGTTCTGATCCCGCAAAGTCCGTACTGAACTCTCTGTACTGTCCATTTCTCGAGATACCTGTCAGTGCAGTGTCACCCTGACCTTTACTCAGCATGTACCAATAGGGATATGCCTCCGTTCTTTCAGAAGCAAGTTTTTCCGCACGTTTTATCAGGTAGAAACAAGTCAGCTGAAATCATTCAGTGCATTCAATTGGATGGCCCGGACCACGTTTTTCATGGCCCGGGCCACGGATCATGGCCCGGGTAGCTGAGGGAGGGCCACGGCGATGTACGCATGCGTT
>JBCAUI010005273.1:0-10226 GCA_038406195.1 Haplosyllis anthogorgicola
CCCCAAAATCCTAAATGTAGTGGTGGTGGAGACATGCCAGGGATTTATTAACTTACAATGTCCTAAATGTAGTGGTGATGGAAACATGCCAGGGATTTACTACCCCAAAATCCTAAATGTAGTGGTGGTGGAGACACACCAGGGATTTATTAATTTACAATGTCCTAAATGTAGTGGTGATGGAGACACGCCAGGGATTTACTACCCCAAAATCCTAAATGTAGTGGTGGTGGAGACACGCCAGGGATTTATTAACTTACAATGTCCTAAATGCAGTGGTCATGGAGATGTGCCAGGGATTTACTATCCCAAAATCCTAAATGTATTGGTGGTGGAGACACGCCAGGGATTTATTACCCCAGGATCCTAATTGTAGTGGTGGTGGAGACATGGACACATTTTTTTAATTTTTGGATAATTTATGGTTTATATTTATTGTTACTGTTGAAACCAAGAATTTCTACAAGCAGCAAAATTGTGTGGGCTATGTTCTTCATGTGTTCCGACATTACTATATTACCGTAGGCGGATAAAATTAGCTTTATCTGTCCATGTTTTAGTTGGCGTGTTATTTGCATTAAACTCAGACCATTTTCTTTTCTCTGAGCCAGTTATGTACTCGTGTTTATGTAGAAATAAGAATCAGATCAAAAACAATTTCAAATTTGTAATGAGACAAGAAACTACAATAGCTTATAATTGATTGATTAGTTGATTGATACCTTTCCTTTAACATTTTTCCTCGGAGGTTGAAAGATCAGTCTGTAAAACGCGTGCACGTATCCGAAAAGCACGTTCAGTAGCAAATGCACAACGTCGAGGAACGCCATCATGTCAGAACTTATTTCTGAACTGAAAACAATAACGCAGTCAATCAAGGATTAGATGGTAAAGCGACCTATAAAATGACGTTATTGCTTAGTCTCGTTGACTCTTCATATATCAACCAGCGGATAATATCCAAAGTTACATTTATTTTCACTCTGCTTACTAGGTCTATGTGTTGTGTTTCTTTCTCACAGTTTCTCCATTCGAAAAAGTGTCATAACACATAGTTACAAAAAAAAGTTGTTTCCTGCTATGTTCTTCGGATTCACGTTTGTTTTCAACACAGATAGGCCTAAAGTCAAATACACCTTAATTCGCGCAAGAATTTATTTAGCTAAGGCTGTGGGGATCCATCTCTTCTCTTTCTTCAAAATTGTGGGTAGCAAGAACGAGAAGTGCTGGCCCAATTTACCAATGAAGCAGCTTCAAAGCGCAGATTAGCCAATCAATAGTGCAATAATTGTGCTCTCAAATATAAAAGTAGGCTATTGCCTAGTTTTCAATCGCACAGGATTAGGAAATTTGTCTGAAGGCCCTGATAACTCGTGAAATTTTCGGCAGTCATGTTTTTTTGTTTATTTTACTACCGGTCGCTTAATAAAGAATGAACTCTTTACAACACAGAAAGATAGTGTCGGATTTTTTGTTTGTTTGTTTGCTTTTGTCTTTTTTTCTTTGGTTTAATTTATTTTTTTCTCAATTCCAGCTCCAGAAAAATCCAGTAAAGCCTCACGAACTCTACGTGGAACTAACCTGCAAATAATAAAATACATGCTAATACATGTACACCATTAGCTTCAAAATGAAATTTATATTCCAAAATAATCTTTCGATATCAACAACAGGAAGAACATCCTACTCGTTTTAAACAATAGAACTTCACACTGTGTAAATACCACCACGTGTCCCTTTCTTCCGAAAATGTTCCAAAGTTCGGGGAGGACTCACGATTAGTCGTTAGAGGATTTGCCGGGGCACCTGCAACTGATCGGAGGGGTCCCCGTTTCCTTTCCCCCCAAAGCCCCATGAAAATTAGGGCAATTCGAACCATCGGAGGGGACGTGCATCGCCAGTGCCCTCCTCGAGTTGCCAAGAGCACTTGCATTTTAATTTTTAAACCATCAGATCCACCCCAACTTTAAAGCCCATGGGGAAGGTCACAAGAAGTCTAAAGCAGGGGAAATCAGTGGCCCCGCAAATGGACCTTGGTCCAACCAAAATTTGAAACAAAAGAAAAAAAACTATCAGCGCGTATTCATAATCCTCAACGCGTGCAGATACATCCTAACGCCACTTCTTTAGCGTTAGGCTCATCGGGTTTTTCCTATTTGTTTCGCCTACTTAGACAGATTTGGCAAATTAGGCGAGATATTTAGACTAGTTTTAGTATATGACCAATAATAGTAACTTAAAGAGGACAAGATTTATACCTTAACTGAAATTAGTCACCCACTACTATCAGTTATTTTACTGATAAAAGTATAAATTCCCTGTCAAATCTGCCTAATTTAACAGGGAAAGAATTAGGAAAACCTAGATTGGTTTAACATTATACATACACCATTGCGTTTATGAAAACGCGCTCATAGATTATCCATGTAATAATGCCTACGCTTGAAACAAGTCGAAGCTGCCTCCTTGTGAAGGTACATAAATCTCCTTCTTGCTCCTCAGAACACCATCAATTATACAGGAAGCAACATAGTCTGCTTCCATCATTGGATACCTTAAAACATGAAAGAGATGGGTTCTTAAAACGTATCTAATTTTTGGAATAAAATAACAATTTTTGTGCGCGTGAAAAGCACGTCGTACAACGGATTAAAGATTTGCTGTTAATTCATACTTCTCTTTGATGCGTAACGTGTGGATCCGCATCTTAGCATACAATGAGAATAATAATCAAACTGCAATTTACTATCTAAGTATTGCTTAGAAAATAATCAGATTCTTTTTCTGGAAGGATTTACAATTCAGGGAAAATAAAAATTTGCGCCCTCTCCCATACCAAAAGAAAGGGACCCCAGTGCAATGATGTGCCGTATACTACAGAGAGCAAATTAATTGTGATTTTGTAATTTCGTATTCTTGTAATTTTACGCGTAGAACTGTCCACTCAAACTATAGAGGCTTAGTGCTTAATAACACTATTGATTTTAAAAATTTGTTACATAGACTATTCTTAACTCCATTGTTCTATAATATATTACGTGTTTCACATCGAGTACTTCACTGGAGAATATTTACACCGTACAGGAAGTCAACACGTGCGTACCCAGTTTTGAATTCGTATGTTTGGCTATAATTTCGCACAGCGGGAGTATTTACTACTGTAGGAAAAACAACTGAGGTTTGAACTCCAGATTTCTTGTGAACTTTCCTTATTTCTTCTGACAGAGCTTCGGTGTACCCAACACACGCAAACTTTGAAGCACTACAATAACACGGAATAATCAGGCAGCGAAAGAAAATTAATTTGGGAGCATTTGGCAATAACAAGACATTCAAGCTCCGCTACGAACTAGAGGCATTTTAAAAAAAAACAAATTTAAAACAACTAAAAACTAAAAACAATTTTTTGTTTATACCAAATGAATTGTATTATCTTCAAAAATACATTATGTTCGCGGTAACCACATGTTGTTCTGTTCTGAATTTTATATTCACTTAGAGAAGATATTCACCATGTAGTTTTAGTCCTTGCAATTCGTGGATTGTAATGGTTGAAGCTTCAACCTTTACTCACCAATTCAATGTGAACCCAACTATTTCATAGCTGATATTTACTTGATTCTTTGGTTTCTAAACACCTTTTCCGTAATTACAGATTATTATTGAATGATAAAAAAAGAGTTATACCAATATGCAGTATTATAGGGTGTCCCTATTTTGCCTGCCATTGATGCAACAGTAACAATGTGACCATCGTTTTTATCCAACATATTTGGGAGAAATTCCTTATTTACCTGAATAGAAAACAACATTGTTATGTGAAAGAAAACTGGATTGGAATTCATGCCATTAAATTTAAAAATTAAGACCTCACCCAAAAATGGGAAAGAACATTGACTGCCATTAATTTCTGTACATCTTCTTCAGTCAACTCCAGCATTCCTTTTACCAAGGCGATTCCAGCATTGTTAACCTGAAGGATAACGTTCAACATTTCCATATCCGTTCACTTGTGTTCGCTTGTAGAGACGAAATGTGGACTTTGTTTAAATAGTATAAATAGTTTGTTCAAATTTATTTTTGGTTTGTCACCAATGAATTTAACAGCGTGTAACGTCTCCTGTTGGCTGTGTAACACCCAGTTCTGACAGTAACCGTCATGGAGCTCAATATGGACCTCGTATCTTTAATGGGCGCAAGAGGAGCATGCACTTGACAATGGAGAATCCTAATCCCAGTGGTACGTTCTACGTTCTACAAGAACTCTACGTTCTTGTGCTTGGTCTTGTAATCCGATTGGAGCAAAAGGCAGCTCTAAATGTAGCACCATGTTAGGAACCAAAAATTAATCATCGATTGTCTGCCAACTTAAAACATTTGTGTAGTTTTCTGACAATTTTATGGATTGTCCATAAATTGATTTGGAGGTTACTCAAATAATTATAACCTTTGCCTTTAATTTTTCGTAAAGTTTCCATTCAAGATACGCACCACAATATCCGGATGTCCTACGTCGAGACGCACTCTTCTTGCTGTTTCCTTGACGTCACCGCAGCTACTGATGTCACATTTATATGCGTGAGCGGTGCCTCCCAGGGAACAAATTTCATCAGCTGTATCCTGTACCTCTGTCTGTCAAAAGTGTATAAATGCATTGCCGTCAACAATTCAGATAAGAAAACGTCGTTCCGATAAAGCTTGTTTTTAGAACCATTAATGTTGACGCTTCATTCAGATCTGGTACAGTAATATTGTCTGTGTCAATAAAGGTTTGAAAGACTTACGATATTATAAATGCATACACATGTACCTCATTTATATCTACAACTACAGCTTTAGCCCCCAACTCTGCGAACTGTCCTGCAAGGCATTTACCGATCCCTCTGCCAGCACCTGTTACCAAAACTATCTGCAAAGATAAAATTTAAAAGTCTTTAAGCCAACTTAAACCTGGAAGTTAAACAATACGAACAACTTTCGACTGGATTTCTATTTTTCTAGTTTCAAGTTTGTTTCTACAGCAGCTGGAAAGTCCGCTGGTATGTGTTGATATGACTGACTGCTGGTTGATATTACGTGGAGGAGATAAATCTACCTCGACCCTCGAGTATGGGACAGATTTTTTCAGTTACTGCTTCGCTAGTATCTTTACCCAGGTCGAGGTTTTTGTCAGATTTCACGGATCTGTCAGATTTGATAGATTTTGTCATTTGTATAAAGAAGGCTCTGTGTTGTTTCTAATTATAATTAAATTACATATCAAGGCTGCTATTTATAATAAGCAATATTTGGTGCATGTTAAACTTTGTGCCAAAATTAGCAAAATAACAGTCCTACCAAATCGGTCAGATCTGACAGATCTGGCAAAGAACATGTTGGGAAAGACATCGACTAGGATGATTCCAGTCTTGACACTGGACTTCGTGCCTTCATTGCTTTACGAATTATCAAATTACTTGTAGTATTACGGTTCTACAAAGTTGACAAGGGAAATTCGGAATAAAATTGGTCTTACTTTTCCTTTAATATTCTTTCTCGGAGGTTGAATGATCAGTCTATAAAACGCGTGCACGTATCCGAAAAGCACATTCAGCAGCAAATAGACTACATCGAGGACCGCCATTGTGTCAGAAATTAGGTCTAAACTGAAAACAATTGCGCACTTGCGCAAGTGTACCGAATTATCACGTAGTTTGGACCATTGCAATTGGGACATTGGGCATTGTCCCACAAATAGATTGTCTGGTTATTCTATCAGCCAAATAATTATCTCTGGTCTGATCACTAACATGTGATGGAATTCTGACACCTGCCCGAGCTCCAAAATACCAATCATTGAATGTCACTTACAGAAAAGTTTTTTTCAAGATCACAATGTATCGTCACAGACCTATGAGTAAATATTGATTATTACGTTCTTTCTGCTTTTACATGGCGACTTTTCCGCAAACTGACCAAAAAGAAAGGAAAGAGACCTGCATCTGCCGTTGGTAAAAAAAATAAAACACTTCTGACCAAAACATGATATCGCATGACTTCTGACGGGCTTAAATAATTTAAGAAGCAAATAACACCTAGCCATAACAAAAATAAAAACTTGTCATAACAAAAAATAAAGTATAGTACAATTTAAAACAGAAAATATGTGTTTATTTCAAGAGACGATAAAAGTGTCTCAAGGGTCAGAATACAATATTACCATTTATCACATTATGATTTCAAGCCTTTAAAGAGTATGGACTATGTCTTTAATATCACATGAACTCAGATCGCTGTACGTACATGTGCGATATGTAAACATGCAGAAATCTATTTCTACGAAAGAAGCCTATACATTGAAGTCATCAACAAAGATAACTGGCGAAAATTTACATGCGTTGAATGTACATTAATCTTTTAAAGTAAATCCACTTGAAAAATACACAGTAGGGCAATTTAACTTTACTAGGCCCAAAATGGACCTCGGTCCGCAAAATTTTTTAAAAAATCATTTAAATTCGTATTCGGTAAAATGAACAATTTCCGTTACAAATTTACAACACTGTAGTGAATGGAGTTTCAACTCATTTTGTCATATTTTGATTATAAATATAATGTAATGTAAAACTGATTCTTCATCTTTTCGTTTTTGCAAAGTTTAATTGCAAACTCAATATCTTTACTTCCAGTTTACGAATTTAAAATTGCCAAAAACTTATTTTTTGATCATTTTCTCAACAGATTTGTAGAGACAATTATGTATGGATCGATGGTGGCCTCACTCAGCTTTGGATTTTGGTGTAAATCCAGCACCGGAAGCATCCGTGATTGCGCGTATCGCTTTCTTCGGAAGTAAGCTACAAAACAAATACAAGCTCCATTATTGTTAACTGAGTAGCAATGATAATTAAATTCCTGGTTTATCGGCGATGAAAAAAAATTGTCTTTCATTTGCCCAGTTATCTCCTGGCCACTGTATCCTACTGATAGCACAGGCCCATTGCGTTATGGGCCTTTGTTTATAACAGAAATATTTGCCTATGGTACAATCATCTAACATTTTATGAAATTACCGACGTGTAGTTTCATAGTTTTACGAAAAGAAATTTACTGTAAAAACGCAACAGACTATTGCAGCGATGAATAATTCGACGACATATGTAGACAAACAAGGTACCCGGTGAGAAAATTAAATTCAGATACATGTAGACATTTACTGTTCTTTGGATGTTAAATGGATGACAGAATCTGGCAATTTTGGTTTCAATTCAATTTTTAATAAACACCATATTCTTCTTTTTCAGAGCACCGGGAAACATTAAGTGCATATATATTATAGTCTGGACATTTGCACATTTTTCAAAATCTGAAAACTTTTGCAAGCGAAGTATTAAAAACGTTGTGACGCTCTCACCCCCTTATGACGTCAACGCCCCCAGCGCTTGCAGGAAGATAAACCTCGTATTTATCTCGAAGAACACCGTCTATTATTGAAGCGGCAACATTCTCTGGCTGCATTATTGGGTCCGGTCTGGGAAAATAAAATAAAAGTGTCATCAGTTTTGCATTACTACCTATTCAAATCACCGAAATGCCCATGAGGAAAGGTCCAACTTAGGATTGGTCCTGCGTTAATTAGCCTTCCGGCATGGTAAAAGACCTGCAAGGTCAGATCTGGGCTGGCATTACCGGTCAACCTGGCAGATGTACGCCCCCTCCCAATTTTCAGAAACTTTGGGAAAACTAGACGGAGATATGGGAGATTAGTGAAATCTACTGTTATAATGCCAAGGCCATGATATATTGTAAAGTTGGGACTCACTGGACTTTCGACGACCAAGTCAAAATTCCAAATTCCCGATATTACAATATGCCAAAATCCATCACCACGAGAACATATGAGATAATTCTTTGCATACCCAGTACAGTAGTTGACCCGATCAGTAACACCGTGGACCAGGTTGGTGTTGACAAACATGGGACAAACTGTCGTCGTTTTAACTCCGTCTTTCTCAAGAAGAACGCTCATTTCTACACGGAGAGCTTCAGTCAAACCAAACACTGCGAACTTAGAAGCACTGTAAAATATATTTAACTCCTCTTTAGAAGAGTAATTTAGCTATGGTTTTTCTTGTGTTTATCTGAAAAAAATTGAAAATTAATAAATATCATAACTGACTTAATTAGTACTTTTTTCACAATACATACAAAGTGCGTAATGTGCGGACGCAACATTGACGGATCTAGGGCGAACAACGGCTGTGTCCCCTTTTATTTATGTACGGTTTTTGCAGATTTCTATGGGAAACAATGGGCTGCCCCTCACTCCCTCCCTTTCCTAACCAAAGCGGGAATCCTGGACCCATCACTACATGAGATGAGCATTACATTTTGCTCACTTTGCTCACTGCATTGGGCGAACTCCCCATTTCGCAGGAAGAAATGTACGTGGATAATAGTAGGTTCGCCCAATGAAGTACAAAATACTAAGTCAAAATCAATTTGGTGATTGAAAATTGGTATATACGTGGATGATAGTAGTTCATCCAATGGCCAGTACGCTCAATGCAGATTTTACTGCATTAGATTTTTGTTATTTTGGGATTTTTTTTTATTAAACTATACTGAAACAAAAAGAAATTGCGTCCTGGTGATAGGTACTTAAAATGTTTAATTAACATTTCTACACAGACAAACTTGTCTGTCGACAATCGGGTGTGGACCCCACTGCATTCTTGATTAGTTACCAGTAATCTGTCAGCATTGGCCCTCCTCCTTTTCCTGCCATGGATGAAATGGTAACGATGTGGCCTTCATTTTGTTCTAACATGCGAGGCAAAAACTCCTGTATGGTCTAAAAACGAATTGAGATATATTTAGAAATAGAATAACGAATATAATAGAATATAGAATGCGTTTATTTATAACAGTTAGATCGGGTCTACTTTTAACGTCTTACATTTTGACAATGGTACTTAAAAAATTGAACTATTCGGTTTTTGTTCAGACTTCATAGCGTACAATGTATTTACTATCTACTCCAACAGTTTTTTTTATCATTAAAGTGGTGTTGACTTATATTTTTTGAGTGGAAATTGTTTTGGTTTTTCTTGAATAAGATATGGTAAACAACACAAAAGTATTTACCAGAAATACCTGATGGTGCAGGAACATTACAAAGAAATATCGTTGCGTCGCATAATCAGTAATTCAAACAATGGCCTTAACGGCCAGTACCGATTTTACTGTAAAAAAATTCGCTTACTTACCCAGAAATGAGCTAGAGTGTTGATTTCCATGGTTCGTCGTATGTCTCTCTCTGTCAGATCGAGAAATTCTTTAACTAGCATAATACCGGCATTATTCACCTGTGAATTCACAAATATCCATGAGTATTTGAATTAACTGAAGATGTAGTTTATGTTTTAGTAGGTTGATTAAAGTAACAATCTGACAAATGCAGCTCATTTGGTGTAAGTTTTAAAATTAAATATCATCTCCATTGCGGGAGAGGAATCGTCTCCGGATTTATTCCCTGTTTCGGATTTATTCCACTTTTCAACACCCTGTTTTGAATTGTTGTTTTTGTACTCCACCCAGATGTAGAGAAATCATACATCTGGGTTATTTATTTTTGCGACAGGTTTCATGCATAACTTTATAGAATAAAAGTGACAAATTCAAGTTGAGCCTACAGTTTCTGTATAATGAATTACAAACAATTGTTAACCCTTTTTTAGCCTTTGGCAGGAAGGTAGATCCAATTTTAAAAAAATTAGCACTAACCAAAATATCCACATGATCTAGATTTTGGCGCACTCTGGTAGCCACTTGTTTCACGTCATCGTAACTGCTGACGTCACATTTGTACGCATAGGCGGTGCCACCTTTGCCTGCAATCTCTTTAGCTGTCTCCTGAACCCCTTTCTAAAACAAACGAAAACAATTATTAGAACTGGGTGCAGAAAAGGGTTGTCTTAAATGGTCACGTCTCCTTTTCAAGCATCGGATTAAAAGGGTATTGAATTTACCCGAATTGGGGCACCTTTTCTAATTGAGGCACCCCCTCTTTTTCGGGACAAAATTAATGAAGCAATTTCTTGTTTGATGTATATTTCTGGTCTTACTTCATCAATATATTGTAAAGAGAGTTGTATAATCTCTGGACCTAACTGTATTACATCTGGGCTTGCAACAGATTGAGCCCGGTACTGACCCGCTTGTTTGCAGCATACCTGCAGTATGCT
>JBCAUI010005284.1:0-10225 GCA_038406195.1 Haplosyllis anthogorgicola
GAAACAAATCCGTTCCTGTTGTAATTGTTGGCAATGATCTTTGCTTTGATCTCGATCAAAGCCAAGATTGTTCCAGCGTTAAAATAGGAAAACCCCATCAATTCTTAGAAAGAAAGTGGCGCGCGGTAACAGAAAGGTCAGAAAGAGTAATTAACCCACCGTCTGTGGGACATTACTTTTTCACTTGGCTTTATTTGATTATCACAGCACAGAATGACGTATGGCATCATACCATGGCATTCTAAGATGTTTAGAACTCTGAGTATTGTATTTTATTGGATCTAGATCTACAATGTACACCTGTTTATTCCCAAATGTTGATGGAAACATCAATTCGATAGAATACGTTCAGAAGATTGTCTCGTTAGAAACTTCTCACACACTGAATGTGAATAATGCAAAATGGTTTTCAAAAAATACTTCCAGGAGAATAATATTTGCTCGAATTATTCTTCCAGAAGTATGTAAACGTGCCTGTGATATCAGTAATTATATCCTTCATGAATGAACATTGTTTTATGGAAAGAAGAAATTCACTGCACTCATATACTATCGTAATATCGCACCATTGAAAGCATTGACGAAATCTAAAAATATTGAATTAAGAGTTTAAGATCCTCTGTGAGGGTGTGAAATAATCTTTCAAGAAACAAATTGAATCAACTGTTGATTCTTTTTTATTCCTCATGGTGATTGTGGACTGAACGAAGCAGAAACTTTTTAAATACTAATGAACATTGAATGTTATCATCTTCAGAGACTTGCCATCGTTAGAGGAAGGTATCAACTACCAACTATTAAAGCAAGTAAGAAGCCGCAAATGTGACTTGAATATCGTGACATTTTACGGTGACTGTGAAGGGTACATACTATTTGATTTGCAAGAAGCTATTGTTCTTGGTGAAGCTTTGGCAAGGAAGGTTATGGAGGTAGATTGGGCTAAAGGAAATCATTATTATCCATTCAGGAAGTTGCCATTTCCCGCAGCAAAATCCACTGTTACCAGACGGTTTGGACATTGATTTTGTTTTGGGTTCCAGCATTTCCACGTTTCAATGTTTCAAACATTTTCCCAGTTAAAGACAAGTAAACAACCGATTGTCAAATTCTATAGAAATGCGAACACCAACACTTGCGGGTTGGATTGCATATTTAGCAATTTCCGAACTAAGAATTATTTCATTTACAGGTTAACACGGATAAGGAAATTAATGAATGTCCACATTGAGAGCGTCCAGAGCATAGTTTTCATAAAAGCAACACCTGCACCGTGCTATATAACATCTGTACAAACTTGTGCCGTTTGATCGATACAAACAATACGCATAGCTCTCTGTACTTTATGGCCTATTAGAATGGAGGCAGTGATCATTGAGTTCCCTATAAGGACACATTACAAGAATGATCGATCCCGGCCAACCCTAAAGCTAAGTTGGTACCCTATCTCATGGTCAGAAAGTTTCTACAAAACATTTATACATTGAATTCTTTTCACCAGATGTTATCTGCCGACGAATTCAAACAACCTTTTTTGACAGTGATGGGTAGTTCCGGAAAAGCTTAGTAAATAAGGCAAGAATAAAGATGCTGAAAGATTAAAAGCCGGTGTGCCAGCACCAACTGACCTACAAGAAAATTTACTGCACGGGCAATATTTACCAGTAAGGATGCCCAGGACATGCAATCTGTAACAGTTTTTTGGGTGTTACAGATTGCATGCCCCCATTACAAATTGACCTACATCCTTATCTTTCAGGCTGGCAGCTACCCCTGTGATAAGAGCGGCCAGAACCACCATCGGGCAGTCTACCCTTAACTCTCCCCTTAACAACTTCATGGGCTGCTGCCCTTCACCTTCTGGGCGGCACAGGTAAGCATCTGGCAGCTACCTTCAATTCACAGAACGGCTGAAGGCTTGGGGCCCCCACCCGGGGTCATCTTCCCCTATTACCAACGAAAGTTCAATTTTTGATTTTTTATTCATTCAATCTAGTTTACGTTGTATTCTTGTCGAAAAATCCAAAGAAAATAATAAACAAATAAATAAATACATTAAAACAAACTGTATTCTTCATTTCACTTAATTATTAAAATAATTTGTGAATAAAATTTACGAACAAAGCAGTTTAACTTATTAATGTAAATGTACGAACAAGCAGTTTGTGGGAAATCAACTAGTTTCAAGTCTGCAGTGTGGGGGGATTGTACTGTGTATTGTGGCAAAAAAAAGAGCAAAATATAACTAATGTTTTTTGGTCCTGGGTGAACCACTCCCAGGACCTCTCATTGTCGTTGGGCATTCCAGGTCAGGGTAAATGGTACTGGGTCCATGCAGCGAGCATCAACAGACATGTGTGCCTTGCAGATACTGTGCCCAGGTCACTGGCCTGCCACACAGCCTGCACACTAGCATGTCATCAATGTTGGTGTGTGCACCCCGCACCATCACGAAATGGGGTCAGATCAGGCAGTACTGTAGACTGAACCTGAGTGGAGGTAAAAGGTGCCATAGACACCTGTGTGTCTCTGGATACAGCACCCTCCACCTCCACAATTGAATCACTGCCATATTAGCTCTACGAGAAGGGTCCATCCTAACACTAGCACAGAACAGACCAAAATGACCAATTTTACACCTAACCCAAAACTAGTCATTAGTTGACCTAATTTCCTTTCTTCTGATTGGCTAATTTGTCTCTCTGCACATGCACAAATCTGGATGGGAACTTAACCCCACCCCCTTTGTCCAGTTAAACTTCATTACCATGCCCCCTGTAAGTGCAAGTCAACACAGGTTGGGATAAATCAAAGAGTATTTACATCACATGACCTCAGCAAAGGTCTGCAAGTCAGCATCACTAGCCTTTCATCTCACTGCCAGGTTGGCAACTGTGTCTATTTATAACCCCATTGTTCTTTTTTATGTTTGTCCGACTTTCCGATTAAAATCTATCAAATCAAGATCTGTACAGATAATATATTGCTTCCCAGGTGTTCTTAGCCTCATATCCTTGTGTCTATATTTTCAATTTTTTGTCGGATTATTGGTAATTTACGTTGAAGAAAAAGGGTAAAAGTATCAATTATGAAGTGTAAACGAATTCAGTTTATGACTTGCCAAATGTAGCTCTAGAACCAACACAGAATCATACCAAGTGCCTAATTTATTAGTGTCTGTGTGGCTTATATTGGGGTGGACGTTAATAGAGGCCATCCTGAACTTGGCCTCACTCAAATCCTGAAAACCCTGCAAGAAACGCCTTATCCACTTGACTACCGTAGTGAAGGAACATTACCATTTCAAGGCCTACCATCATTGAATAGTTGCAGCCGCGTTTTGGTAATATATTTTTGTACTCAGTGTAATGTACTTTGGTTCCATGTCGGACAGTAATAGACTCGCTTCTTCCTGCACTTTGGTCGAGTTGTATTTGTAGATAATTTCCAGTCGTTACAAAGGAAGAGGGACTTCAAAGTGATGCTTCGCAGACTTGTATTATTGTACGACGTGTCGCAAATGTGATTTTTCATATCACGAGAGTCAGACACATTAAGACTTGAAGTGCTTTTACTGTATTAAGTATCTTCATATTATTTCATCCCGAGGCAATTTTCACCTGCTTTGTGCTTGTCTGATTCTCTCATTTCGTGATTAATGAGTGTCAGAAATAACCTTTTTGTATTATATACGCCAGCGGCCATTCGTGGAGGAAAATGGAAGATGGCCTGAACTTGTAAATCTACAGCCATTTGTTGGGTAGTTGATGTGTGGACTGTGGACTTTGAGCAAAATGTTTTAGCCTTCCCCCCAGTAGATTCAGGATTTTGAATAATTTGAAGATTCGATATCAGTTTGAAACATGATCTGTAGTCTGGCGTCATTCCATTGTACATTCGGGCATTACATTTTACAGACATAAATATACCGCATTTACAACACTACCAGAAAAGATACATTAATATTGCCTTTGAAAATGTCATTAATTATTATTAACGTTCACGCAAGAGGAAAATAAGAATATAGTCAGTAAATGTTGCAGTTGCCTTTCTTAAATTGTACTGGTGCGAACTGATTTGTTCTTTACAGTTGAGATTGATGGTTAAGATTGATGGCTTACGAGACATGCTACAAGGCGAGTTTATTACCTTCTTAGCAGCAGCATACCTGTTAAATATGGCTTCAACGAGTCATCAAAGCTGTGTCCGCAGTATAATTGAGCTATTAAATCCTGTTAGGTGCATACAAGGTGAACCCAATTACCCAGACGTCCCACTGTTTGCTTTTCGTCTAGGAACAGAATAGGTGGATTTAAGTGATACAAGTCAGATGTATTTCGTATAATTTGTGCTGGAAAACGCCTTTTTTGTTCTGTGCCAAAGGGAGGGATATGTGATATTTAATTATTGTAATACCTATGTTACCGGAATACTCCAGATGACAGTAAATGTAAATCAAACCCAAACTATGAGACCGGTGCTACCGAATATCCCCGAATAATGGCTCTGAATCAAGAGTCATCCCAAAAGAGCGGCACCAGTTGCTTGCAAAATTGTTTTGCGACTTGCCGCGTTTTTCCATGGCGGCTTAAAAGAGGCGTTTGGCTACATACGTACTTTGCCACTATATATGGTTCAGTTCTTCTTCCATAAATGGTATTATAAACTGAACTATCACAGAAAGGAAGGAAGAGATGCAGTGCTGGTTATCTTTGATGTCCAGCTTTACATGAGCAATAATTCATCGGAGAGAGTGACACGAATGTGATTTCTCACATCTGTTTTGTGTGGAGTGTCTTCAGATGCTTCCTCTCCCGGGGCAGTTTCTTGGCAGTCTTTAATGTACTTCGTGTTTAACTACTTGTCTCATCCTACTGTATAAAAAAACGGCCATGGCTGTTATGTATTGCATATAAATTGACCGTGGACATCTTTGTTGATTTTATGAACAGTTTGGCTATTCAGAGCACCAGCTCCATTTTTTCGAGCTCTGGGCTTCAAAAATTCCTATCATTGAAGTGTAGTCCAATTGATTAAAGAGGACTTATACAATGTTAAAAGATAGTTTGAACATCTGTGCCCACAATATCATGAAGAAATCCGTTTTACTAATGGTTCTTTCATGTTTCATTTGTTACGTTTGTAGTGAGGCAAATGCTTAATAAAGTATGCAACAACGGTAAAAAATATCGACTTGAAGTCTTTCTGCTTTATCTTTCCAGATTTAACGAAGTGAAACATTAGGTAAGTACCATCAATCTTACCCCTTGGTAACACAAAGCAGAAATGAAGTTAACAGTATCTTTGATAAGAAAAAGAAACATTCCTAAAGTGATTTTTGCACGAAAAGTAAGAAATACGAGACAAAGAAACCGTATCTGCATAGGAAGACACGCATTCTCAACGAGAATAGAATCTTTCAAGAACTTAGTCTGCCTTGGGGGCTGTTCTTGATTTCTCCTGCTTCTGGAAGACATGAAAGCTTTCGAAATATTGATGTTTCCTTTGTTCTGTCTGCGTAGAATAATAAATAGTCTTTGCGTATGATTAAAGTAGTAAAAGCACGAACTCTTGCGAAAAACAATTGGAAGACAGCACTGTAGTAGAAAGAAAATTGACTCAAAGGAAGGTAACCGTTTTAACAAAGTTGGCACAAATGTGAAACTTATAATGTAATAATATATGAAAAATAATTTAAATTGTAAATTTCACTTTTATTGGGGTGGTGACACAAGTGTTTTAATGCAAACAACAACGATTTATGATATTGAGCTAATTATGACAATAGCAGTTTGATATATAGGAATGCCAATTACCTTTTGAACGGTCTACGAGTTAAACGATTTAAACTATCTAAGATTTCTTGTTTGCGTGGACTTTTGTTATTGGGGTTGCGGACCTTTCATTATTTCATCCGTTATTTTAATTTGAAATAGCTTTTTGTGCGCATCTTATTCCTTGTGCAATCCGAGTTTGTTTTTGTTACTGATACGTGTAAGCTGAATCTTATCTGTATCGAGTTGTCCCATCTGTTTATCCGGACCAGGACACACATTCCATTGTGATGCCGTTTGTTGAACCAGATGGCAGGATTACTCGATACCATCTGACAAGGTATCTGAAAAGCCCCGAGAGTACTGTGAGTGGAAGATCGCACATTTCTATTTTTGGCGCTTTATTTCTCGACATTTTGCCGAATATGAAAGTAAAGAAAAACAACAGGAAAATGTCTCCTACGTTCATATTTAAGTAGTAAGTTTTTCTTGGAATATATTTCCTTTAGACCCAAAGATATTCAATATCTGTAATGGAAAATAAACTTTGCAATTTCTTTTCAATCTGCTATTCAAAGCATCTATGTTATCGGGCAAAACACAAAACAATTGGTTGTAGACTCCTGTATTATGAAAAACTTTATCGAGAAGAAGTTATAAAAGTTATAAGTATTATATTTCTCCGTGTATGGCCTCGTTGCCGGAAATTCAAAGTGAAAGTAGCAGAGTTTCCATGAAATGAATTTCGATGGTTACCACCAGCTAAATTTAACAGAATGCAAGTAAGCAACCTCTTATTTGAGTATTTTACCCTAGTTTAGCTCACAATGAAGCTGGAAGTATACTGACCGAGATTCACCGCTTTCGTTGCATTCTTTACCAAACAGAGAAATTGCTCAATGACAATGGTGGCAATGTATAATCTACACATTAGTAATGATGAATTGTTGGCACTGATGTGTTGTTGGGAGATGACTGATGGTTTAATAGTGATGTATACTCGCAGCTGACACTCGTTTACGTGCGATTTCACCAGACCTATATTCTTATTTGTTTCATTTAATTGCTGTAATTATATCTGTGGCGTAATCCACTTAGTGATGGAATATGTAGAACCTAATTAGCTTAGATGCCCAGTCATATTAGGGAGTTGTCGGAATCAGATATATTAGGTTATTGTGCTTCCTTGATGTTGAGGCAGCTGAGTGATGGCTTTGATTTATTTCCGATAAATTCAACACCTTTCGTATGTCATACAATAATTTCCCGCACTATTGTCGTCCACGAGGTGAGACGTGAAATTTGAGGGCAGCTGTCATCAATAGTGCAAGTTCTTTAATAAATTGCATAGTAACATCTTGGAATGAATATTTTAACATCGGCCACGTTTATTCTGTTTTTATGTGTGGAAACATGAAAGGAGATTGATACCACGATTCGATTCTTTGTTACAATGAAGTATATATCAAGTTAATGTTTTTTGTGTGACCTTTCCACATATACAGTTCGATACATGAATTATATGTGTAATATAAATTTATTTATATAAAACCTATGAATTTACGTTTCTATGTGGAAGGACAAGGTCAGCAATCTCCGGCAGTGGTGCTTGTCACTACATCTTGACTGGGATGGTGTACATAGCATCATACTACTAACAAATTTAAGAGGCAAAAGTGTCACGTTCCAATAGCCAATGAGGTGTCCTCATTGCCAGACATAAATTATGTTAATGAGCTGCAATTCCATGATGCCTTGCCAAAGCTCATCTGCCACATCCTGACAGTGCAGCTCACCCATTTGCGCCACACACACATAATCTGCCACATTCAGACAGTGCATACATATATTCTGTCTCTTTGTACTCCCGTCCAGTGGACGGGTTCCATCTAGTCATTATAAAACATAGTTGCTTCATTACCATCCATTCAGGAAGAGAAATTGAAAGTTGACAAAGCAATCCATCAGATTCGGGTAAATACTTTCAGCACATTACTGATGTCGTCGAGTCCAGCACTTCAGCTAATTTCCGCCATTATGCCACTCGCTCGATTTTGAGACTAGTTTCATTGGCAACAAAATAGCAAAGTCAGGAACGTTTAAATCACGTAATTTTTTTTTCTAAATTAATCTTTTGGCGCAGAAATGCGTACACTTTTGGAACGCATATCATCTCTGGGTATTGTACAGACATTTTGCTGTCAAGAAAGTACATGTGCATACTCAGACACGCACGCACACACACAAAAAAAACCGTACAGATATTCGTGACGTAGTTAAGCAACAGTTATTTTTTGACCAAAACATTAAAAATTTCATTTGATTAAACATAGTGTTGTAAGTCCTCAATACAGTAGTCGTTACTATGGAGGAATTTGACTAAAGCATTCACGAACAGCCGAGACATTTGCATTGATTATTTCCGAGACGTGAATAGGTTTGATATTTTTCAATAGTTTAATCGATAAAACATTATGCGGTGTCTAAATTACTGAAAATAATCGTCCTTATGAAAAGCTAATGTTTGTTTAAGCGTTCAGGGTGAGGACCTGTGAACTTCAACTCTGAAGCATCTTTACTAGCATAATGCTGCTGCACATCCATATTCCATTAGTTTACTAGATCTAAACATGGAAGTGTAATCTGTCAAATCAAACATTTTTGTCATAACAGTTCCATAACATATTTGGAATATGTTATGTTATCGAGTTACTCTAATGTTTGAGTTCTGAGTCCCGATGCATGGGAAGAAAAGTTACCACTCGGTACTGGCCGTTACTCTATAAATTCCCGGCTTTAAGGAACTGAGTCTCTTTGATACCTATGGACGAAAAAAAAACGATCCAGGACAAGAGACTGACGTTTACGACCAAACATTTGAGAAAGAAAAAAGATTTCACTGTTACAATTTGTGCTTGTGGATCCTTCGTTTATGCATTCCGAATAAACTGATATCGATGGCGAAAAATTAAATGTCTGCTTGGTTTAATTGGTGCAGATTCACGATTTGTTTGCGTCATATTCGAAATTACTATCTACCTGAAACATTCAGTGTCAAAGCAAATTCACATATCTAATGTGGACATAAAACTGTTTCAAACTATGAGGAATCTTCAGTTTTTGGCTCATTTGGGATATATGCCAAAGAGCCTACAGAATCATGAAGTGTCCGTTGTCCATCGTCGTTGTTGTTGTTGTCGTCATCGTGTGTGCACAGTCACGCTGAGCACACTATTGATCATAGAGACGTCATATCTTATACACATATGCACCTATGTCCCATCTCAAAGCCTAGCAAAAACTATGTTGCTGTGATCATTATTCTTAAATTGGCATCCATATTCGTATTTTTCTTTGAACCTTATTGCTGGACACACAGTTAAAGATACAGACTTTATATTGTGCAGTCATGTGCATCTTCACACCCTTTTTATTTCCTGTAAAAATTATATTGATATCTCTTAGATTTCTAGTTTGGCAGCCATATTTGGGGTTTTTTTCATTGATCACATTGGAGAATTGATCCTAGACACTTTGTGTCCTGGTGATATTGTAACCTAAATGGCATAGGTATTTTGAAAATGCCAAATGAGCCAAGGTCCATCTGGACCTATTTTATACGGTAGGACGGCAGCAGACAGAATCACACTCCGTTCTTGCGACTGTAGAAACCTCCATTTCTTGCACTGAGAAACACCAGCTCCAGTTTAATCCGATATTTCCCCTGATTAAATGGAGACTGACATTTCCAGATGACACTGTAAAGTCAAAAGACATTCACAAAAGTTCTGTGGGAGATAATCAAATAGTAGTGGTGTTAGAAGTAATAAAACTTTGCAAGAACACTCTCAGATCAAAGCAAGAAATCTGTAGTAATTGCCTGATTTATTTTCCAGCAGTTCTATTATAGATTTCATTGACCTCATCGCCAATACCAAGGAAGCTGCTTCTGGAAATTGGTACTCTGGCTATCTGTACATAAACATTTACGAACACTATCGTTAAAAACGTTAATTTCCGTTTCTTCTGGAATGCCTTCAGGATTCCATGAAAGATTGGTACGTGAGAAAGCTAAACATTAACGAAAAATAAACCCTTTACAAAACAGTTACCACAAATAGAGAAAGTGGCGACATTCAGGTCTTAGTATACTGTATGTGTATTATTTTTGAGCCATATGAATACATGTAATAAAATGAGTTTCTAATGAACACTTCCTCAGATAAAGCTGGTATCGGCGATTCCGGGTTTTTGGCTCATTTGGCATAATTGCCAAAGAGCCTACAGAATCATGAATTGTCTGTCATCTGTCGTCGTCACCGTCATTGTTGTCATCGTTGTCTGTGCACACTCACCCTGAGCACACTATTGATCATGGAGACTTCATATCTTACACACATATGCACCTATGCCCTATCTCAAAGCCTAGCAAAAATTATGTTGCTGTGACCATT
>JBCAUI010005295.1:0-10225 GCA_038406195.1 Haplosyllis anthogorgicola
AATTTCAAGGTTCACAACAGGCACTCAAAAGTGTCATCACTGTGCCTAAAACCCTCATGAAAGACAATGTCAATCCTCACCCAGCCACCACCCAGGGGACTGATGAAGCAAGAGCCAGGAAGTGCGGTGAGAAACCCAGAAGTGGAAGAGAGAGTCATCAAGAGGATCGCGATCTGGGGCGATGGCAGAGGGACCATTTGAAAAGGAGACGGTCCTACCATAGAGGTGCGGCAACCAGTTCTGAATCAGATGGGACAGGTGTACACCTGGGAGGCCTCCCAAACCAATGCACTTGGCCTCTGGACTTCATCACAAGATATGTAGGGAGTGGGGGTTACTGCGATTTACCAGCACCCTCTTGGGAAGCCGACCTCAAGCCCTAGGCTCTGATGCAGTACTATTCTCTGGCAGCCCGGGCAGAGATTATGTGGGACATGTACATCATGGCGTTTCGCCATCACAATGTGAATATGTCGTTCTACATCCCAGAGCCATCTCACCTCTGGGTCCCAGACTTTCTACCACCCACATACTACAGGATCAGGTCACCCCAAGAAGACTTTTGACTACAAGTCAATGACTGGATGACTGCTTATGCAGCTGCACTCTTGTACTCTGCACAGAGTGCCAGCACCTGCAACTTAGACAAATACTCTCGCACCGGAAGACAGGAATACCTGCGGGACTCAGAATTGACTGCACCCACTGGTGTCGCTAGACTGGGCAGAAGTGATCAAGAGGTGCACCAATAGATGTCATGGTTGTCCCCATGACCCTGACCCCTTGCCTATTGGTGAAATGAATTCAGTGTCAATGGACTTGTTCAGGCTGATCTTTGGCAACACTGCAGCTGTGCTGCACACCTGCACCCCTTGGGATTGGGGCAAGACAATTAAGATGAAGATGGAGTGGCTGGGCACCACCACATCATTCCAGCCCCGAAACAAGGTGGATAAGCCCATACCACACAAAGTAAGAGGGTGGGGTTTAACATCTGAATCACTTCCCCAACCTGACCCTCAGCCTGGCTGAGAAGAGATTCCCAAACCTGACCATTGGCCAAGTCATAGAGAGATTACATTGGAAGAAAGACTAGTGAAAGAAATGTACAAGGGGGGGAAACCCCATTTGCCACCTATGACTTGGTGTTCATGGACCGCACGCCCACCCCTCCCTTGGGAATGATGAAGGCGGTACCAGACATGACAGCATCAGACCCCACCAGTGGGGTCCAACCTAGGACAAATGCTTTCTGAGACATATCTTTGGGCCTCCTTGAGGGATTCACCCCAGCGGAGACTGCCACATGTTCAGTTACCCCCAATTGCACTATCACAGCAGCTGTCGCCTGTCCACCAGAGCCTTTCACTGCACCCCAGACCAGTGTGGGACTGAGCCAGCTCGATGTGCATCAAAAAGCCACTGAGCTAGTTAGCCAGGTGACTGCATCCATGACCGAAAAGATATTGGTGAGCACTGCTCCTCTCCTGTTGGGATCTGCAGTGGCTCACCACACTGTGTCATTGATCAGGGGCTCCACAGAGCTGACTGTACCCCCTCCCGGATTGACTGGATCTTGGGTGCTAACAACAGAGGAGGAATTAGACTACGATGAGAGTGGGATGCCAGAACTTGTAACTGATGCGGCAGCATCAGAAGATGCAGTATCAACCACGTCGAGTTTTGTCATGTTGACAGATCTAGACTCACCATCTGTGCGCAAGTGGGGGAATGAAGATGATATGGTAGAGCCAGCCTATAAGAAGGCCGCCAGTGAAGAAAGGGAGTGAATGCCCCATGGAGCACCCAGTCACCGAAATTTTATCTCTGTTTTTAGTGATAAGTGAACTTTGTAATTCGGGCACTGGAAGTACATCTGGCCCCTGGGTGCTTTTGCACCATGAGTAATATTTACTCTAATCACATTCTGTAACTATTTTTAATATTTGCAACCTGTAACCATTCGAAACTAGTTATCATTCGCATTGTTATTTATTCTTGTACATAGTTACATGTTTATGTATTTTTCAGAACCTCTGCAATAAAGCATGCCACAGATGTGGCGGATGCCTGGGGGAGAGTGTCACAGCCCGGTAAAACTAGCCTCCTGAACTGATCGTCTAACACGATTGTGCGGAAGGCAGTTGGTGTCATTTACTTTCTGTATGGTTGACCACTTCGTGGGGGCGACCGACCTCTCCTAAAAGCACATCATTTGTGCACATGCATCTCGGTGGTGACGTCACCCGGAGTGTTCTTTCGAACGCTATGTCACATTTCAAAGGCTCCATTGGTGATGTGACATCATATCGACTGACCCCAAAATGTATTTAAGCACGTGTCTCCTTTGATTGAGTGAGACTCCCGCCTTAGTCTCCAAAAAGGGTTGATCAGTACACTGACCCCCAGGCGTCCGTCTCAGTGAGATGTTTCAAACTGCAACTGATAGTGTAGTTGTCTTTCAGTTGTTAGAGTCGATCGATTCAGGCCCATTGCCTGGACCCTTTAGTAGTTTTCATTTGCGTCCAAGTACCGTGTCAGGTGTCCCAATAAAGCCCTTAAAGTAAGCGCACCATGGCCGGATCACTGCCATTCAGACCAGCAGCTGGCATCCAGAGAAGCGAGGTTCCCACCTCATTGGAAGTGAGAATCGCATTAGTAGAGAGAGCAGGCGGTCCCCGCCACATATATTTCAATACAGTTTTAAAGGCTATTTTCACACTGACTTGGAACTTATGTATGTTGCTTCTTTATCACATTTGAAATCTTCTATTTGTTAAAGATACTTTGGAAGGTGGTCCAGGGAGTTATAGCCAAGTTTTATCAAGTTTAAAGAAAGGAAAGGAAATGTTCAGGAATGAAAAGAAATCACAAGTACTTGGATTAAGCTGGTTTGTAGCTCAAGCTTTCATAAGCAAGCCATCTTAAGCCGAGAAATTAAACAAGCTGACATCTCTAGTAAGGACATGGCACAACTGTTGGATGTACTGAGCAAGGCTAGGAAAAATTTGGAGATAATGTGATGAAAATGACGCTGAGCGCAGCAAGGTTGAATTTTTTTTGTAAAATTATTCTTAAAAGTGATGTGGAGCGAAGCCAGGCTAAAAACTTTTTTTCAAAAGTTTTTTGAGGTGCTGGGGTTCAAAGTTGTGCCCCAAAACTGGGGCTATGGCCTCCCTGGAATCGTCACTGCTTAGGAGTACCTTAGTAAAGCATAAGGTCATAAAAAGTGGGTCCAACTACAGTTAATTTCCTGAACTGACGAATTTAAATAATAGATGAATAGAACTTGTGACGTCTTAGATGTTAGGGAACGTCTACATCACTAAACTATTGATCCCTTTGGTCAGGGCTATAATCAAACACGCGGCAGCAGCATTTGAAAATCGCAGTAACTTGTTAAAATGCACCACACAAAGTGACAAAATTGCAGCAAAATGTGGATGGAAACCTTTATTTTATTTTTATTGTTTGACCAGGGTCCATTTGTGGGGCTTATGATTACCCCTGTTTTGGACTTCCAGTGACCTTTCCCATGAATTTTAAAACCAGAGTGGATCTCTCGCCTGCACTCTTTCTTGCTTGCTTGCGGTGATCATAAAGATCACGTCTGGTGGTACTGCCTTTTCCACTGTGTGGAAACTTTAATTTCAACAGATCAAAGAAATTATGATGACATGTAAAGTTCACAGTCTGTTCTCTACAAATGAAAATATTGTATCATTGAAAAAAGCTTTTTTTTGTAAACGAATAATTGTTTTTTTGTCCATTAATCGTTTTTATTGATTAAAATTTACATGAAGATGCCAATTTTGGACCTAAAATTTATCCTTTCTCATGTACTAATATTAGTTATTTTCCCAATAGATTTACAAATTTTCTTAATTAGGCAGGTAAAATCAATTCACAAAGATGTATAGTAAACGTTTCTATGTGATTGCACGGGTTTACTGTCCTGCCTAGACAATAGTTTGTCGCGATTATATCTGGAACGTCTATGTTTATTCACAAACAAAATCAGAGTTATTTCATTTGACAGGTTGTATCACTTATAATTTGTTTTGCAATACATATATCTCAAATTATGATTCTAATCTAACTGTTGTGTTTCAGTTTATGTGTAGTTAGACATACCAGTTATATTTTTAAGTTTTGATGAATACAAAAATCAAACCAAATAAAAACTACCATCCCTTCAAACAGAATAAGTCAAGGTTTGCTTATAATGCTCACGTAGGCGTAGGCCACAGAGTGCGTTAAACGAGCAATTTCTGGGGAAGTGACACTTAGTGGCACAAGTGAAGTGGGAATAAAAGTTCATTTGGATGTTTTGTGACCATTGGATGGAGGAGTTTTTGTAGGACTCTGAAGTTCACCGATGTGTGCAATAATATGATCCCCGAAAATTTGTCACTGAGAAAATATACATGGGCTCCTTTTACTTTTGTAATTTTCTACTGAATTAGAAATTTGATACGACAACAAGGACGTTTAAGTCATTAAGAACTTGTGTCATACCTTTTTTGCCTTTCTTCATCGATAAGTTGCGTCTCATCAGTTGCCTCCTTGGGTATCTTTTCTGTCTCAATCAGTTGCGTTTTATCTACAACTTCTGCCATGTTCCCTTACACATCTACTTTAATCCGATAATAAACAAAATTCACATTTGGTAGGCAGTAGGGGTTTTGCTTAACCTTATTTTGTCTCATTTGTCTAATCTGTTTAATTAGATATAATTGAAAAGTGATAATTTTGACAATGATACACAGATCTAGTACTTTCAACAGTATAATATGATAGTTTTACTGGGAATGATTCAATTTACATGCACTGAACACAATGTCATATCAAAATTGGTGTATTTTGGTCCATTTTCATATTATCTAACTAGACAGGTTAGACAAATTTGACAAAACAAGGTTAGGTACGAATTAAGCAACAACAAAAAAAAGAATATCCAAAATAAACTTTTCGTTAAAAGTGGCGCCGCGAGCGTGGCGCACTGGCGTACAGGACGCCAAGTCATTTCTAAAGCACTTTTATTTTATGGATGCTAAGTTATCTTTATAAAATTTAATTTAAATAGTCAAATATAGATAAAATGATGATTTTATATCAAATTTCTTTTTCATATTTTAAGCATCATTAGAATTAACAATTAACTTGAAGTGAACTTGAAGAAATATTAAGGATTTTACCTATTTGTTTTCTCTACTTAGGCTGATTTGGCAGATTAGGCATGAAAATTTAGACTATTTGCATTTTAGTTACTGTTTGCATTTTTATGACTATTTGCGAAGCAGGCGGTTCGGCCTTTGATTGGAAGGCATTCTTGATTGAAAAGTTTTTAGTGGTGTACAAAAAATTGTCATTCTAAAATTGCATAAATCGCATGACAATGGATTAAAGTCGCCGACTTGTCCCCTCCAAAATTCCCGTTATTTTCGTGGGTTTTTTTTTTCAAGTTATTTAAGGGCGACTCTCTCGAACAAAAAAACTAAATCCATCACTGATTTGGTTCCAATTTGAAGTAGCCTCTTTTTATTTTCATACATATTCGAAAGCCATATTTGCTACAATATCTTTTGTTGTACAAGATATTTCAAATAAAGAGTTCGGTTTTTACTTAGATTAAGATCAGAGCGTGTCAACTTGTATTTCTCCTGGAGATACTTTTAACATTTAAAAAAAAACCCTACAGCAGTTATTCCCTTTTCAGTCAGAGGCATGTGTAAAGAATTTTGTCAGTGTTAAATTACTTATATGAAGAAATAAGTTCGTATTCCCTTTCTTCTTTTTTCTCAGATTTTTCCGCAATAATTTGATGCAATGGGTTAATGACTGCAGCAATAAGAACTGAAACGCCTCCAATAATCTCCAGTAAATTCCTGTGTCCTGGTTCTATGTTGTACACAATTAAGTACTGTGCCACCATTGAAAACAATACAGCTGGAGCATATGCTAAATATACTAATACACCTGAAGCTACATTTAAACCTAAATAATAACAAAGTGTTCCAATAAAACTAAATGCAACATGGCCTGTGAGGTAAAGAGAACTATTTAAATCTTTGGGTAGAGTAGGTGTTTCAAAAATAGCCATTAAAATTGCAGACACGATTAGTGCGAAACAGTATGTCCATATAGTCTGTATGTCACATGTAAGTTCTCCAACTTTAGTTCCTCGAATGAGAAGAGTTGTTAGAGCACTACTGAGTCCTGTTATTGTCACCATGATGTAGCCTATGTAATCGTCTGATGTATCCTGTGCACTTTCACTGTGAACTCGGTCACATGCACTTTTGTTATTTTCATTTGTGAAGGCCTGGTTCTCATCTGTTTGATCCCTAGTTGTATCGCTTATGCTTTCCCCAAGTTTACTATTTTGTTTTCCGTTTTGGTCAGTTATGCAGTTGTTCACAGATGAATGTTTTGTAGAGAAATCTCCCAATGGAATATTGTGAAATATGAAGTCAGGTTGTGTAATACAGACAACTCCAATGATACACACTACTATTGACACAGCCTTGACGATGCCTATCTTTTCCTTCAGAAATAAAACGGACACTACAGCCGTAAAAACAAGTGAAGATGACACCATGATAGTTTCTGCGTCACCTGTAAATATAAATTAAGACCATTTTGATTAAGCTTGAAAATTTTTTTTTATTTCAATAATGTCCGTCTGTAGTTGTGAACATTAACTGATTTCTGCATAATATATTTTTTTAAATATTTGTAATATTTTGTTACATGTCAAAACCAACTAATCACTAAGTTACCCGTCTCCATTATCTGCTAAAGCAGGTTTAAAAATGATCGCTATCGTCTTGGGCCGCAGATAGTTGAAGTCATTGCTGCTCCTTTCCAAACAAATTTCTAGATACGCTATTGGACAGTCGATTTATGGAATATTAGATGATATCGGCCCTTGATTCGTGATCGTTGTTTGTCGTTGACAGTGCAACAAATATCATTCCCCCGTATCTTCCTTTTCGTGTGAAAATGTCAGATAGGTTTTTTTGGAATATGGAAACAGAATATTAAGGGACATGTATGACCTCACATTGGAAGCTAGACTGGTTAGTAGATATTTTTGTTGCACACATTTTAGTTATCTTCTCTCCTTTGACAATTAGAAATTAAATCGTGATAGATAGAAACTGTTACCATACCTACTCCAATGAATTCTAGAGAACCAAAATATGTGTAATTATTTGTCGCAAATGACAAACTCAATCCAAACAACAGGAGTAAGAGCAATGGAGGGTGACATATTGTTATCTTCTTGTAGCATCCCCACATCAACAGGAATACCAGTGGTCCACCAAATCTCCAACAGTTTAGTTCAAAGGGAGGCAGCAATCTGAAAGCATGTGTATTGGGTATACTTGATGTACTGCGTACTACAAAAAGTCAAAATTCATGAATATCGCTGAGTAATTGTAATGTTTGAAATTAAATTGATTGGCTCATTTCAAGTTTCTGGTAAAGAGTCTTTAGAATCATATCGTCCGGTATCTTGGGACCTTAAGTCCTGAACCATCTGATTGTATCATCACTTTGTCCTTACTCCATCTTTGTATCATGTAAAAAAGTTATCTTTGCCAATAGTAATGTGTAAAACAGATCATTTATTGCTTTCTGATTATTGTGACAGATATTTTGTAATTATAATTGTGTCAAAGAGCGCAGGCCGATATGGACCCATTTAGTTACCCATGAAGCATCTGCACACAAATACCACTGATCACCCAACTCATTGCGCTGAGCAAACCAAATACCTGACCAAGCAATGATCGTTGCTGCAAAAACAAGTGCATTTGGTATTAAAGCGTGCTAAATTAAAACACACACACACGCACACACACACACACACACACACACACATATATATATATACATATAAATTCAAAAGAAAAACACACAGGCAGGTTCATATGAATAGGTTTATTCAAACCAAATAACTAACCAAGCAACGGTCATTGGTGCAAAATAAATATTTAAGCCTATTCGAGTAAAAAATATGAGCATCTCCAGGGTATCGTAGCAATTCATAAGCCTCCTGGATCCACGCCTGTCTTGTGATAACATGTATATCATTAAAATATTTGTCTCGTTGGATAGGGAGCATGATCAGACGCACTCAAAACCTTTGAAAATACAGGATCTTTTATGGCTTGTTTAGGTTTCTGATCCTCCATGTAAAATATGTATTTCTGCTGATTGGCTATGTCGGTAGACATTTACCCGCACGTGCACGTGATCAATGTACCTAAACGTTAAATTTGTCAAGGACAAATGTAGTATATTGTTGCATTTTTGTATTGAGTTACAGTTTCTAAGACTACAAGCACGTGCATGGCTTAATGTTGTACCTTTTTTGCACCTTCTTCATCAATGAGTTGCGTCTTATCCGTAACCTCCTTGCGTGGCTTTTCTTTTTCAATCAGTCGTGTTTTATCTGAAACTTCTGCCATGATTCTTTACACATAGATACTTTAATGGACAAAATTTATACTTTGCAGGCAGGTGACTTGACACAGTTTTGATTTATAAGATAACAAACGAGAGGCCGTCATGCACTTCAAGCCGCGGTCACGGGTTGGTTCTGCTCACGCAACCGTGAAGTATATCTTAAGGACTCCACCCTCACTTTAACAGGGTCCATAAACGTTCCGCCATACAGTGTCAATTTAATGTGAAAATCCCACACAGTGTTCCTTAACTGTGTGGCAGAATATCCATTTTCCTCAATTACTTCACTTGTATGCAATAAAAGAAAAATGTGAGTCAATGGTAAGGCAATCAAATGTCAGAGTTAGTTTGATCATTTCATAAAACTCACCTATGTTGAGTGGAATTGGATGTAGAAGTGTCATAATTGATTTACACACAATTATGTTAACTTTATGTTTGTTTATTAAGAAGAAAAATTCAGCATGTAAATCAAATTTCTTGATGGAACACACCTTTAAACAAAGAAAATAACTTAGAAAATGCATTTAATATTTAGGCGTCGTCAATTGAAAAAAATATAATATTGAAAAAAAACCCAAAAAAATCCCAAAGGGCATCGTAGCAATTGATGAGGTCATTATATTGTGGGTCCAACTTCAGTTAATTTTTTAACTTTAGATGATCTTGTGACCTCTGGGTCTGTCCGGTTATAACTTCTGAACCACTTGACCTAGAAACTTCACTTTTTTATATGGCAGTACATCTTTATGATATCTAGGTTAAGTTTGAGTATGAAGGTATTGGGTCAAGTTCAAGGTCACAGCATAAAAAAATGTCCAATTTTTATCAGCCAAAATCATATGTTCTAATATTTGTGAGCAATTCACAAGGTCAAAGTCAAAATATAGGTCAAGGTCATTGGAAGGTAAAATGTTTGGGGTTTTTTTTTTGAAGAATTATTTTTAATGTTTTTAATTTTTATGGCGTTTCAATGACTATTTGCGAAGTGGGTGGTTCGGCCTTTGATTGAAAACCATTCTTGTTTTATCAACAAATTGCGTCTTATCTGTTACCAAATTTGTCTTATTCACTTCATATTGTGCTGGTTCTATCTCTGGAAAAGCGTTTCGGTGAAATTTGATCAGGTCACTAAATGCAAAGTCGTTCCATAAAATCAAGATTGAAACTTTTAGAATTTTTATGGAACCACTGGTACCTCCTGTTTACGACATGAAATAACTCTATTCATATGCTTTGTAGGCGTAGTAGATCTGTCACTTCCGTGCTTACTCAGTTGGAAATCAACGGGACCTGACAAAAACACACACCCTTTAACTTTCCCGATACGAGTGAAAAAAATTTAACTTTATTTCTTGTAAATCAAAAAGAGGTAAAGAATTAACAATATTCTTAACTGTAAGAATAGGACGAAACTATCAAATCCTGAAATTCGTATAAATATGGACGCATACACAAAAGAGAGAAAAATTTCACGCAGTTCCCTCTATGTGCCATTGTTCCAACACTGATAGAAATTTCATCCTGTGAACATTCATTTCACATTCAGTACATGGAATTTGTATCAGTTTCAAAACGTCTAGAACAAAAGAGAGGACATAAGAATTTCACACTGTGCTTTTGATGGGCCATTGTTTCCAAACTGATACGAATTCCGTGTACTGGTGTTGCATTTTGATACGAGTCTTTAAATAGACATAATCCCTAGGAGATAGTGACACCTTCTGATTTCTCTAGATGATTTTAC
>JBCAUI010005306.1:0-10224 GCA_038406195.1 Haplosyllis anthogorgicola
TGCATGCAGACGACTCCACCCCTTTTCTACCACCATCAGAATGGGGAGAATGGGAAGATACTGGTCTGCATGGTCTGAGTCTGGTCTGAGTTCATCAAGTCGATGTCCTATGTGAAGGGGCTGAATATATCCGATTTCTTGGAGTGTTTGAAAAACATGAGTGCTGTCCGTGATGGCACCATACTGAATCAAGACAAGATCTACCAGGTGGGACAGCTGGTCTACAATGACATGGGTGTCACCACAGAGTCCTATCCTCCATTTGGACTGGTTCCCCCAGGGACAGAGACCTCAGCTGGGTGGGGACATGGCCAAGGGTTGAGGAGAGTAGGACATATGGTCCAGCCCCCAGGGATCACTTCACCCCCAGCAGAGGCATGCAGGGCCAACCAATGGGCCGCACATCTTGCTCCATCGGCTTGGTGGAGGGAACCATCCAGCCCAAAGAACTACCTTCAGGGACGTGGGGGGAGTTGAGACTGCCACCACCACCTCAGGGAGAAATGACCAATGAGTACCCGATCTACAGGCGACTCCTACCCATACTTCAGGAGCTGACAGAGATGAGGATCCCGATGCGGATTTGTTCGATGATACCATCGATCCCCTTGCAGGGATAAGGGACCCACCCCCTCCCTTGTGTTGAAAGCAGACTTGAGGGTGTTAACTAACCCTCAGCTGGGTCACCTCACACCCGGATACCGCAGCAGTGGGGAGCAGGTCAGTTCACCAGGCCTTGTACTCCTGGATGATGCAACTCAGCCGGAGCTGACTCTGTGAGTTGCCACCTGCAGGATGGGGATTCCCTCATTCCCGTTGGACTCGCTGAAGCCACGGCAGCTGAGTGAGGAAGAAGCCATGGTCACAGATGGAGGTAATGAGTCAGTCGTCACGGACAAATACATACCTTCGCTGGTCGACTTCTCATTGACGATGATGGAGGAAGATCGTTTACTGGAGGGAAGCCAAGACTCCTGTTAAGTTACCCTGGAGGAAGAACCCTGGCAGCTTTGAGTGCCACATGTGCATCGGTGTCACCAACCCCACAGCCCTCAGGGTGTGAAGCGGTGACCCGACATGCTTGCCAAAGACAAAAACCACTGTGAAGCCATGTTGAACATTGCTCAATGTGATCTCAAGCTACTGGTGTATCGCATTTGTGTTCTGTACCATTTTACATCGATTTCAATATAGCTTAGCTCTGTTTCATGTACTAGTGATAATTAGAATCTTACTGTTAGTATTTATTGTCATTTACCACAGTTAAAATAGTATATTGCCATTGCTATGTGTACTGTTTTCAGAATAAAGCATGCCAGAGGGCTGGCGTAAGATCCTGGGGAGAGTGTGGCATGCTACAGGCTGAGAGCTAACTTACCTACTAAATTTCAGGATGCCATCAGGCCTGGGACAGGCTGTGAGACCTGCCATGTGTCCCTACACCAGCTGGCAGCCACTACAAAGGCATACAGGCTCACCCTATGAGGGGATCGTGTGTGTCTATTTTTGGAAACCGGATGTGGAGACCACCGCACTTGTGCATTGCAGTGGGATTCAGGATGACGTCATGGCTCTGACTGCATCATGACATGACGTCACCCTGCTTCTGACATCATAGCCCAATGACATCACCCGCACATGCATCGGGGGGGCATAAAACTGCATCGCAACCCAAATAACCAGCTTTTGCCTATCTGACATTGTCGAGGGAGGTTTAAGCTCCCAGCCTCAGTGTGCCGCAGTGCCCTAGGACTGTGCGGTCCGCTGACATTCAACCATAAAGCCTTTTCATTCTCTGTTATCATTTAGCTGGGGAAGCCCTTCGCTTCCCGAATTCGTTCTGTTATCGTTTTGTAGGCAGGGCTCAAGTGCCCGACTAGACCAACACCTCAAGTAAGAGCACTGAAACAGGGCTGCTCAGCCTTTCCCACAGCCGGAGACGTGGGCTGACTGCATTGAGAGAGATAATTCGGTGCGCACAGTTTATCAGCGCTTCCAGCGCCTGACAAATCTATGTTAATGCATGTGTTTGGGATGTCGCAAAGTGTGTCAGATCTCAAAACCTTGACTGCGTAGCATTATCTGATGTATCAACTAACTCACGGTTTTATCAGTGAATGAATCTGTAACACCCTTAATTATGTAGTCTATGTGATGTCAAAGGGTGTAAATATTTTCTTGGATCGTTCAGGAGAAGAAACAATGACACAACATGAAAAACTATCTCAATGTCGATGGAGCTCTAAAGAATGTAACCTAATGTGTGATTAAATGTTGCTTCATTGATTACACTGCTTTAGGTAAGGCGGTGCAACTTTGCACTCCTTCACATCAACCTTTGTCAATGTATAGGGAGGTTTGCCTTCTGTCAGCGTGTTGACTACACATCTACAACCGGAGCCTGCCAAATATAGAATGTAATCAACTTGCCAAATGCTTTGTGTTTGATCCGTAGAAATTTATTACACTCGGGCCTTTTCGTTGGTAAAATAATCTCAATGCATGAAGTAAAGAAACTCGCCGTCTGTTCTTGTTTATGACAGTAAACAATCTTTCCGGCTACAAACGCCAATTCTAGTAGAAGAGTGATGGACTTTTCAGACTGTTTACTGTCAGATAATTGATGCTGTTTTAATTCTGCCCACTGGACATGAACACTGCACTTTGCCAAAGAAAACCTCTGAAAAAAACTTGGAAAGAAAACATTTTTATTCTTTATCGGGTATCATGATTCCGTCCACGATTATCACTTTTCAAGGTGCTAACAACTTTCAGCAACAAAGTCACAAACAAGAGTGAAAAAATTCCATTCCCAGGCTTTATTTGATTATTTTATTGTCAATAACTGTCATGTCCCTTAAAAAACCAAACTGTAAAAAACTCTTTCGTCTATGGCAGACCCTTTCATGTCTATAGTTTACCGAATTGGATAAGTTTTTACTGTCATATTGCGCACAGTTAGGCTAATCCACAAGATATACTGCTAAACTAAACAGCAATCTGCAGAATATCAATTACGGGAGACGTAAGCTGTTGCTGACAGATTCAAGTATATGTATAATTAGACTGTAGTAATTACTGTAACAATGCAATTCTTTCTGGTAAGACTCTCTTTTCTGTGAAAAGCGTCCAGTCGTCAGGTGACAGGATAACTCCCTAGTGAGAATTATTTTTCTGAAGACGTTGATTTCCCAAGGGATAAAGATTGATCTCAAACATAAAGTGCCCATAACTGCAAACTCAAAAGGTCTATTATGAGATTTGTTTTATATTAAAGGATAATACATTACATAATTAGGTTGTCTGCACATGTATTATATTATTCCCCGTGTAAATTTAAGTCTTAAGTTATGTGTAGAATTATTCTGGTTTAATTTACCACTTATAAACAATTATCCAATGTTCATTAGTGGATATATCATTACTAATCAACAACTGTCTTTAACACAGCTTTTCGCTTCGACTAGGTTATTTAGCATCGTTTAAGAGCTTACCGGTGTTGGGCATATGTTTCCTTTATGTCCCACCCCATTGCAATTAAAACAAATAAAAGGTGGTACTCCAGGTGGAAAAGGTCCACTGGAATTGACCTGAGGACCCTTTCCATCCCTTCCAAAGTATCGGGATCAGTCTGAATTACTCCGAGTGTGTTCATAGCCTTAATGCCATGCATTTTTAGCCATATTTACCATTTACTTTGCAGATGACCGTTGTGTGGCGCGTGTAAATCTTCTATTCAGAATCCACTTATGCCCACACGTTCTCATTCGCCATTTGGATGAAAATTTTCCGTTGTTGTGAATAAAATAAAAGAAACTGTAATATAATCGCCGTCACATTCGTGACCCAGTTTTAGCTATTCAAGTAAGCTGTCCATAAACTTTATGGTCCCGATTTAATGTTATCGCCATAACAAAAGCAGCTCAATTTTGCGTCGTCTTTTCTGTATGAATGTAAATATCATACCCAGTTAAATGGAAATGGAAAACAAAAGCACCAATATTTTTAGATACAACTTCATGACCCCTTTTCATTCTTCTGTCATTTTATTCTCTGTTATTTGAATCTACTTAGTAGCATGGAAAGGATTTCAAGCTCTGTCATCGTGTTACTCACAGTATACAAATATCGAGGATATGACGCATTCACCGATATTTTGTAGGTTATTCACCTTGGCTTCTTTTGCACGTATGCGCATAATCTTGTGGCAAAAGCATGATGTTCTATCAGTGTGTATGTTCATGTCTGTGTAAATGATAATGTCATGGCTGATTTTATTTTCAACTGCAGAGCAGAGGATTATGCGAGAAACTGTATGCATCAATTCCCATCTATTCATGCACATCGCTACAGATAATTTTAGAATGGTGTCAAGATAAATTAGAACGCCCCATCAACTTGTAACAAGATACCTTGTTCGGTAAAACAGCCTGCACGTGTCTTTAACATTATCGGAAGAATTAACCCACTATTGACGCAGGAACCAGGCATTGTACCAGGATTGTTACAGATATTAGGGTAATCCTCCTGCAAGTTGATTCAGCGATGGCGAGGGTGGGGAAATGTTGTCACTGTTGTTGTAAATGCAGTGGATCTCAACGCCAACATGTTGGAATAAATCAGCTGATGCTGAAATGATGTAACGGTGCTTAAGGCATTATTTCATAGTGTCATTTTGCATTTTATACTCATTCCCTGCAAACATGAGGCGGCAATATCACCACTGAAGCGTACTTTGTTACTCGTAATTTTATACCTGGTGGCACTTCACACACACAGGTTCAAAGCATTAAGTGTGCTCACGTGCATGATTTACTACTTACAAATAGCTTTTCATGATTACATTTCAGCAATATCTATCACAATTGTTTAATCAATGGTTTGTTTGGCAACAGTCACGTTGTACTTCTTAGACCTTTGCAAAAATTACCGATAATCCATCGCTGGATAAAACTACGTGGGGCCGCAAAGAATGCAAAATGACTCGCCTTCTGGTGTTCGACGGTGATGTAGAAAATACTGGACGTGCTCTTCGTCTCAAGCATTACTAAGTTTAGCCTAGAGGTCAGCATTATCGACTAATGTCAATAACAGCTTAGAACCTGCTGCCATCTTCCAGGCCACTGGATGGCCTGTTTACACAGGAACAGGAAATTGCATGTGCTTGTTTTTGCCACACAGGTGCATCGGTCTAATCAAAAAGTTAAGTGTTTCGGACTAATTATCATGATTAAAGATGGCTAGTCAGTAGACCTAGTAGGGCAAAAGTAGACTATACTAAGTTTGGTTAAAATCTTGGCTTCATAAGACGTTTCTTTGCTGTACATTTGTCAACACACACAATAGATGAATTCAATAGATTCGATCATTGCCTAAAGCTGTGGCTGTTTTCTCTTTTTTCTGTTTTTTTTTTTGCTTGTTTACGCCAGCTTATGGTCGGACTGCCATCAGTCCAGTTATGGTGTTTCTTGAGTGTACTCTGTGATTACGCATTACATCTCTTCTCCCATCTTGGAAAGTCGATTGATGCCTTGGCTGTATACATGTGTACCCACATATTGGTGATTCGGTGCAAGTATTCGTATGGAAATGAGTACATACACGTGTACGTAATAGTTAATCCAATCTAAACAAACTGCAATCTACAATCTACAAACTACAATTATTCAATTCCGAATTTACTGTTTTTTAGTGAAATGGACAATTATCGTAAGAACAATCCTAGTAACTGTTCGGTTCTTTTATTAGATGCAATAGCACGCAAGGTGTTTGTAGACTAAAACAAAGTAAGATGAGGCGAGAACATGTTCTGCTAGTCATGGAAGTATTTATGTAAGATCCACAAATGTTGTGAACTTAAAATAGTTAAGTAATAGACTACAGCAAAATACCTCATGATCTTCAAATGTGATTTAAATGTAAAGAGTGTGTTGTGAAGTCCATAAATGTGGAATTACTGTGAAAAGTTCCATCCACAGCGCTATGATTTTTCTTGGTCATTACTTCCTATCCAAACAGTCCAGCCTTAAGGTGGAGGAGATGACTCCCAAGTGCAAATTATTTCCTGCAAAATATTGATTTCCCAAAGGACATAATTGATTCAATTGTACTCACAAAGGTGCACTAACATCTGCACAATCTAACTGAATATACCGTCTATCTGTAAATAGCACTATATTTCACGTGGAGGGAGTTAGACTACTTGTGGACAATAATATCGCTGTTCCTGATCTATTTATGGGTTTCCACCATGATCTTGTCCTTGGCATTACTCTGTAATTTTCTAGGTAGCTCACACTTTGAAGGGTTCAAGGCATATTCAAGCGAGCACTGTAATCATGCAGATGACCAAGTATTGGATGGAGTCAGTGTATTTAATATCTCTTCAACTTCCATTTGTGTTTTGTTGACTCATGTCAATCGTTTCAGTGGTTGATTCTGTGAAATAGAGTCGTTTTATAAGGAACATCCTTAAACATATATATTTCTAAATATAACGTGACAAACATAACATTAGCTGCAAAATCATAATGATTAATCATCTGGAAATGCGATGTTATTAGAAACGTTGCTAACTATGAATTCACACAGGGAGTGAAGAAAATATGCATGGCTGAGCTGAAGTGCAATGAAGATCCAGTTAGTGACGTGTATGTGATGAACCTTAGATATTAAGTAAGGACTTTGAGTTTTTTTGTAACAAGTGAAATTTGTTTTCACAAATTGAACACGATAGTAGAAAATAACCCCCGAGATTTAAGCTGCTATGGAATTTTCTTACAAAGAAATACAAAAAATTATTAATGCAACTTTACTTTTTAACATACGGGAGGGTAGTTATCGCACGTTGACTCTATTATGAAAACACAATGTGCAAATGACAGGTTGATGGATCCTTCACACTAACACTTCAATTGCATAGCTCACCTGATAGAGATTAGATTAAGTTTCGATAAAGGCTAGATAGATCTCAGATTTTGATATTTATTTGTAGTGAACAGTGCTTCGTACAATTTTACATATATATTCATGAGTATATTAATGACACGAACATCTAAACGTTAGTAAGAAAGCGTTTTTTTCTGAAAAAAAGTCTTTTTCTCACTGAATAGCCCGGTGGTAATTTTTCAGCATTTTTTTCTGTCTGAATGACCAGCGTAGATGATGATCGCGATTTCAAAAGAGACGCTTGCCTTGGTAATGTTTTGACCTTTGGTAAATAGTTGATCACTTATTGATATGTAGATATTTTGTCTCCATCCATCATCTAAACATAAAAATGGAATGCAAGGACCACAGTGAAACTTTCTGAGTTGACCTTTATAAGTTCGAAATATTTGACATGTCCAAATGATAGGCATGCCTCAGCAAGGAAAAATGTCAGATTCTCATTGTGCATTGAGACAAGTAGACAACGACAAAATCAGAAAATGTGTTGTTTTCATTTTCAATAGCAAATTTGCGGTCATTTCATTTTACTCAGGGTGATACAGAGTACGTTTAACCGTAAATGATAAACATCTTTGCTCGATGTATATCTAACAAAAACGATTACTCAGATGTACTTTTCACCATAGTATGATGCACCAATTTTACAGTTCGATTGAACATATCAGAGGAATTTACTCGCCATTATTGTAAATGCTTACTCAATTGGAAAGAACTTTAACAGCTTTGGAAACGTGTGAAGCAATCAACTGAGAGTATTTTATGTCTGGCATGAACAGCATTACAGAGCAGCTTCATTTCGCTTCCTGTAATCATTCCGACAAATATGAAACTGACTATTCACCAATGATGCATAGTTGGCTACATGTAAATTTACACCTAATCTCATGGTGCATTTAGCACATAGTTCAAAGAGTTGAGTGCAATTATTTGCATGATTTACATTTCATAAATTATGTGTTCTACTTTTCATGATCGCATTTTAGCAATTTCCGCCACACCGTTTTAATCAACGGATCAGTTGACAATTTCCATGACATGTCAATGTCATGTTAATCCCTTTTACGATGCCTTTATCGTTTATTCTGTAATTTGTGAGAAGGTTATGAGTAATTGTGATGAAATCTCATCCACATGTGAGGAAGCAAGACATACTTTATGGCACATTGTCATGATTACTCGTTTCAACATCTTAATATCGAATATCTCGTAAACAGTCAACTTTTCTTTGATAGAAAACTTACGACGCCACATGTATATACTCCGTTTATGCGGATAACCTGTTGCGATATGGAAATGTACAGTTTCGTAAGGGTCCTTCACATATTTACTGACAATGGTCGTGAATTGATGTGCTAATGTGTCTGGGATATTTGGCAACAAATACTTCAGTGTAATTCAACGTGAAGAAAATTTATTGTTTTTTTGTATACAAAACTAAAGCAGTGCACCATTGACCTTTCATTAACACATGTAATTAAGTTCACAAGGACTACTTTTAACCGGTTGATTATTTGAATAAGTTTACCAAATGTTAATAGATATACATCAGGCACCCTGGTGTAGCTAACTACATTCTACACCATATCACTGAGGACTCGGTAACGAAGCAGGTTGCGATAGTCTACAAATTCTAATACCATGAAATGGAAGAGTTAATTTCACAGTACAGACTGATGTAATGTGATCGTACATGTTTCATTTGCATACGATGATATCTCGAAGTGTGGAACGCAAAATACTTAATACTTGGTCGCTGTAAGGAGTGGGCCTCGAAACTCAACTGCATTTTACCGGTTTATTATCAGTTAATCTAAAACAAGTCCAATGAAATGTGTTAAAACGACAAAACTTACCTTTCCTGTACTTTTGTTGTATAGTTTATGTAATCAACTGGAACTTTCATCGCCCAAAATACTTACGCCATAATTATTGAGTATCAATAAAATCTAACGATGTTTTCCAAAAATCTCCATAATTTATTTATACTAATACTTAGATTGTGTCAAAATCAATGCAATGTATCAATTACCTTCTCTGTAACCTATGTGATGGAAATAAAGTCATAGACTAAGGAAATTAATTAAAATATTAAACATTGATGAAATGAAGCTTGCTGTGATGAACGCTGGAACGAATCTGTATAAAAGAGTTCATGATCGGAGATAATTAGTGTCCCTCTTGGTACATTAACCTGTGATACTGTGATAGCTGAGGTAGATACAGAAGTGCTAAGACCACACCTTATGGCTTTAATTATTCTGATCAGCCTCATTAAATCACTAAAGGCCAACCTTCACAATACTCCATGTTTCCAACAAGCGGCAACATCAATATACCCAATAAAGGTTTTGTTTCTGAGCTTCTGTTTCTTATTTAGATATAGATTCCGGACTCATTACGGATTCAAACAAACCGGGTGCACTCAGATTTTAGAATGGACAAAGAAGAATGCATAATGTATTATGTGTTCACCATCGAAATACAAAACCAAGACGTTAAGCTTGCAAAAGCCTAAAAGCATATTCGATACATGTTGAACTAATTCTTTCTCGGCTCAAGTGTTATCCGCATTGATTCGACATTCAGTGAAAGAGGTTGATGAAAATTTTGAAAAACAAGAAATTTAAGTAAGATAGATAAAGTTGAAGGCGACAAAAACGTTTTCTATTAGTTCGGACGTTCTATTAGTTCTATTAAATCTGACGTTTTCATTTTTTTACTGTCACAGTTCTTTCGGCGGTGTGTGCATTCACATAAATTGGCAAGGGTTTCGAAATGTTCGTAAAAGAGACACGAATAGTGATATGGTTCTATGACAGTTGTATCGTAGAATAAAATCTTAAGCAGGGAAAAGACCCTGTAAAGAAATTGATCAGCATTTAAATTAATTTGTCCAGCTTGTTGTAATGCATTAAAATGTTCCTAAGCAACTATTATTACTCCAATAAATATTTTATTTCTAAAAAGTGTGCAAAGTATTATTTACCTGAGGCAACCAAAGTGCTGCTGATACCTGTGAATTGGCACCTTTTCTCGAAACCCCTGCTAAATAATGAAACAACCTATGAATACAGTTAAGCTATTGTATTTATTTTCAGCAGAATGTCACTTTGTTTTGTTCAGATTGAAATTGCACGTTGCATTTAATTATTGTAAGTTGTATTGTGGAGACAGAAAAATAATACACAGATACAAAGTATAGTCCGATGCCCTAAACCGGCGAACCCTATTTTTAAGCTTTTTCGCGAAAAAATGTTTATCACCAAGCTGGAC
>JBCAUI010005317.1:0-10224 GCA_038406195.1 Haplosyllis anthogorgicola
TTAAATAAATGTAATAGAAATGGCTTTAAGCTTTCGCTTGCTCTTTGCATTCACTCCGCCTCACATACCGATTGATGTTAGTCGACATGACTATGACCCAAATCTTGACTCATACTTTACCTGGACCTATATAATAAAGATGTATACCTACCTGCTAAAAACAAAGTTTCTAGGTTAAGCTGTTCCAAAGTCATAGCCCAAACTGACAGATACACACAGACTTGACTGAACACGTTACCATCCGCATACTCGGATGATAAAAATACAGCGGCCATTTGAATGTACGAATGCACGTAATGTTACACTTAAAAAAACTTTCCACAAAAATGGAACCATCTTTAAGTATTATGTATGCTTGGTTATACCTTTGGTCCACATACAGACAAACTGATGTGACCCATCACATTTTTCGTCTTCCCAGTATCCGTCCGAGCTGAGTATAACACAGTCGTTTCCATCGTTTAACCCAGAGTCGTCGGCGTGGAAATGTATTAAAGTTGTCACGTGAACGTCAAGAAGACAACTTCACCGCCACGTGTAAATTTCTTACTTTTATGACATGAAACTTTACTTTTTTACAATTCTGTTTGTATGTCCTTTTAAGAATGTATTGCAGTGGCGATTCGTTCAGATGATAATTTAGATTTTTTTCAACTTAAAAATTTGTAAACAAAAACTACCGCGTTTTCCTTTCCTACATGCTTGTTTTCATAAACTTGTATTATCTTTATTGTTTTTTCTTGAAGCGTGACAGATTCGGAGGAGAGAATATTGAAAAGCATTGTCAAATTGAAAGCATTGATCCTCAACCCTATTCTGTTAGCATTCCATGGAGTTCCCTTTATGAATGAGAAGTGATAAAGCCAATTTCACCAAAGAGTGAACCTTAACCCCTTCACTGGTATTGTTTAAACATTCTCTCCTTCATGCTTAAAGTAAAACTTAAAACGAACGGTTAATGTAAAGATTTAATACCTGGAAATTCATTTCTCCTGTTTGCCCAGGTGAGATAGTAACCATCCGTCCATCTGAAGCTGCTCTGTACGTCTTCATCTGATGCACCAATCCAAACAATAGCCTGAATAGGTGTATTACTGTAACAATAGATTTGTCACATATAACGAACCAGAAAGTTTCTTTACATTTTGCACATCCAATTTCTTCTTTATTTCGCTAAATTATTGGAAAAGTGCTTTAGATCTAAAAACAAATTAAATTTGCATATGAAAAAAATATAAACTAACATTTTAGTTCCTCAAAGGGGCAACCTATCCAATCATTGGATATTTTATCTTGAAAAAATATAATTTAAGAGGTTGTAATAAAAGAGTCTAAAATACCCATCGAGTCTTACCCACGATTTACATGTACATAGGCTGTTTGAATCTCTTGATTAACTAAGCTAAGTAGTGTTTTGTTGTCATTTTCGCACTGTATCCAAGCATCAACAGCCCATGTTGTAGCTGCCTGTAAGTCACCGAAACAAATATCATCTGCTGCTGGAATATCTGAGGGAATTAAGAACAAAAAATTAAAATGTCAAATTGAGCAGATTTAACCTAATGTAATTAGAATATTATTTATTTTCAGAAGATCCCATCACGAAGGCTATTTAGACTTCAGTAGGGTAGAAAGCATGACATACAAAGCGCGATTTTATGTCTTAACTGGTCAAGTATAGGAGTTTTCTGCCAACTCACAATTGTGGCAGCACCTGACGGACAATAAATACACGCTGCACTTCGTTCCCTACTGATCCTCACACGGAATTAAAACGTTCATTGATCGAAAAGGGTAAGTGGACAATTTGTATCTGTTATTTCATTCACTTCTCAAAAAGGTTACGTAAAGGTAACGTATTCCTTATTTATTTTCGTTTACCAATTCTGACACCGTCACAAACTTCCATCGGATCCGTACATTGTGATTCTGCAATGTATCACTTAATGACCCCCTAATCCTCTATCGCTTGGTATTAGGCCTGAATATTTGCGTAACAACTTTTGTTTGAGGAAATGACAGCCGTATGACCCTGTGTTGTATTTTGGTAAATATAATACTGGTGCGCTAATAATGTCAATAACATCTTTGATGAAAGTAAATGGCAACAAGGTCCCATTACTTCCTGCATGATGATGAGTCAACTTTTTATGTTTAATTAAAGAACTGACGGATGGGTATTCCTCGTGGTAATTCGACCAAAGAAGATTTGCATACCTGTGTTGTTTGAACATAGATAAAAGTAACGATTCTGGCATTCCTTATCCTGATAGAGGAAGTCACTATGGCCAGACACTGCTGGTTTTGTGCTTCGTTTGGTTGCCCGCTCCTCCATTTGTCGTACGTGAGTCTTTTTCCATTTTGCCAGGTCCATGCCGACTCCGTTTGCGCATCGGTGGCACCCACCCAGATATAATCTATCCTAAATGCGTTTGCACGGGTTAATCTTAATTCAGTTTTAAGTTCAATGATATAATCTTGTCCGCAGACATTACGACTATCAGAAAATCATGCTTGGCTCTCAAGTTTGGTTTTCAATTTATCAGCACAGAGGCAAAGTTCGTAATTGTCCGGTGCGTAAAACTTGTCATGGACGATAAATGAGGAAAAATATCAAAAGTAATGTATATCTGTGGAAGATAAAAAAACTTACCCCGATGGAAGGAAAGATATGACGAAGTCAAATTTAGTTACATCATCCAGAATGGCAAGGAATCCTCCATGCTTTGCGCACTGAGCAGTAGACTCTTCAAAGTTGTGCTTCGTCACACCATACCAGAAACACTCCCCGGTTGAAGGGTCACATTTCGGATTGGATACATCTGTGTTAGTCGTCAATTGTATAAAAAGGAATTACGAATCAGTACTTCCTTATTTAAATGGAAAGATAGGGACAAAGACAGGGGGAATGAGAAAACGAAATGGCTTTACAACAAACTAGCTGTGGAGGCCAGCCAGGCTTGAGGCTCAAAATTGTAAGTCTGCTTGTGATTGTTACTTGCTTCGTGTCAGAATATGGTTTTATTAATGCGTTTTATTAAAAACTTACCATGGCAGTCATCATCTGGTACTTCATTTCCCGTTCCTGTCAAATATTCGTTTGTCAAAAATTTATGAACAACTTCATATCTTAAAATGAATTTTAAACCATTTCTTTTTGTCCCAGATCAGATATCAGTATGGGCATAGACATTAGAGGTGACCCTCAATCATATTCCATCAATAAGTAAAATTTGAAAAAAATATCGATATAAGCAGGGAAAAGTATCAATAAAAGCAGGGAAATTAACACTGGGGTCAATGGAAGAAATTTTGTGCAGAATTATTTATCGATTTTAGCGGGATATCGAAATAAGCGATGTCGATATGTCCGGGGAGAAGTGTTCTATGATTTGGTTAAAGCTTTTGACTTACCATAGACTATGATCCCAAAATCAGTAATGTTTGTATTAAGATCATATTGAGTCAAACTACACACGTCAATGGTTATGATGTGCGTTCCAATTTAATGGTAACAAAATACTGAATGTACCCTGAAGTACGGTAACCTTATAAGTACGCTACAGCTGCTTGTTGTTGGTAGCCGAAGCAGTTCGCCCTATTAAACGGCCAATAACATCCCGTTTCTTTTCGCAATCTTCTTTCAAAATCACCACAATAGCTTTTTTTGACAAAAGAATCTGTTCTTAACCTTTTTAGTAAAGATCTTGAGGACTTTCAGTTCAAATTATCATAATCTTTGAGACCCTGAATGCATAGGATCGATGAGAAAAGCTAAAGATGCCAGTGATTCTGATAACAACAATAAAGATATTGACACAATAATTTCACCTATCAATACGGTAATTTGCTAATTTCATTCAGAATTAGAAGAGAGAGCTTTTACTCGTTAATACCAGCAGTAATTGGAAGCAAACGATTTTCTATAGCAAATAAATTTTCCATAGCAAAGTATGTAACTGACTTTTATTAAGTGCTAAACATATCCAAACGTGCAACTTTGAAGTGTGAAGCTGGCATTCGGTATTTGGTAGTTTTTATTACAGAAATATCAGAAACATAGTCATTATTAATGTCACTCATGTGCATTACCTATTTTGTCTGACAATTTCACACGCGAAGTATTTCTTAATCAATCTAGTTTACCTGATCTACCAAATCTACCCGATCAACCAAATTCTCCAGACACATTCTCAGACAAAAAAACTATGAAAAGCATGTAATCCACTGTGTTTCAATCGCATATAAAATCAAATGTAATCTCTGTAGTAAAGTGTGACAAAGGCAGAATTCAGTCTTTTTACCAAGAATAGTCATTGATATGAGAGAAAGTGGGAAATTTTTTCATGTGTGGATTTAATTTCATCTCAACCAATGTTTGAAGACTAAAAATTAGTTTATGATGGAGATCTGTTTAAACATGAGACAGTTCTTGTGTCTAGAAAATTGGGCAAATTTGGCCAATTAGACAGATTTGCTGGAGATCGAAATAAAAAAAGCCTTGAAAACTTAATTGTGAACCTTCCTCCCAGCGAAAGAAGACCATCCTTTTCAAAGGAAATAATCATCAGAGTCCTTACAAGGAATCGATGAGCATTTTCACCTTCAGTTCAAACTGACTGAAATTTTCTATTCCAGATGACAGAAGGTTGTGCCGAAGGACCAGTTTCATTCCTTTTTGGACACTTTGACGGGTGATGCTCTCATGGTTTATCTGTAAAATAACGATAAATTGGGGATAAAATATTCTGAATGTAAACCTTTTAATCATTTTCTTCCACATCATCCCTTCTGTTAAAGAGTCGTGAGTATTTCCGGCAATCTAATTTTCTCTCCTCCATTCTCTCTTTGTATCATTTGGTATTTCCATTCTCCTTAATTGAAGATTGACATCGGTAGATATTCTATATTTAGTGGTGTAATAGAGTCAATAGAAAAAACTTCAGCCCAGCTTAAAGCTGACATAATCTGTCGCAATCTCTCATCCCAAGTCCCAAGGTTAGTGACAAGGACGCCTCATGTACTAGTCGCATTAACTCGCTATATTTGGCTAAGCTCTCTGCAGCAGCTGGTTCTTTCAAATTATGTTCGTCACGAAGCTTCCTTCCATCCGGGCGTAATCTTTTTTCATTCTGGATGTCATCTTTTTTTGCCAGTAAATATACATTCATGTCTAACATTATTTAGAGATAATAAGGCAACGTTACAGGTACGTCTTTCTAACGCTTTATACTTAATCTTAGTGCAGTAGTTTTGCCTGTTAGTGTGGGCCTTAAAGATACGCTCTTCTATCTATGTGTAAACTTTAATTGTGATCAGATGCAATACAACGACAGCAATGGTTTTGGATGATGTAGACGTTTCTCCTGAAATAGACCACAATTCCTTCAGAGGCAGGATGTGGGGTGAGTTTTGCACAAAATATCATGTATATGTCTCACTCAATTCAGCGCATTTCTCATAAAGTGCGTAAAAAAGAAGTGGTTTTTTTTCATTACATTGAGTTGGGATGTCGATTGTACGTATCTGCTCCACTGGGTAAATTAGTTTACCCCTTTCTCTGTGTACAGCGGCTTGGTTTCGCCATATTTGTAAAGTTAATCACACATTTATCAAATTGTTCGCTAATGACACAGCTATCAAATGGTTGCTAAGTTGTTAGTGATTTTACTGGATTGAAATGAAGAATGTAAAATGTATTTGAAACGTCAAACGCATTAATTACCTCTGGTAAAGTCTACAGGTACGCGGCCATAGGACTTGCAGGAATCTGTAATATTTTTATTTCTTATATTTCTTTTAAACGAGACGAAATTTACTAAATTTCCTGACATTTTCTCAATTTCCCTGTATTCCAGAGAACAGTCTGCATCATATAGACATCAACACACACTCGCACACACACACACACACACACACACACACACACACACACACACACAGCCCCACGCTCTTGTGTGTTGATGTCTATGGTCTGCATCATTAAAATCCTTGTGCAATTTATAAATCACTTTAAACTTTAAGTTATGCAGAAGAATGGTGTATTTTAAAGACCGCACGAAATAGCAGTTCAGGCGTAACGTCATAACAAGCTCGATGTACTTCATGCGTTACCACTGTCCTTTTCAATGTTTATCGTTAGTGCACATACATGCCACAGTATCTGCTTGTATCATTAATATTTAATCGATTATATTACGCCACTTGACCAGCTGTTTGTCTATCGAGCGCAGCTTTATTCTTGATCTCTCACATGTCCAGGACTTTGGCGACGAAGCCAACGTTTGACGGGCCGACAAAAAAGCAGGAATACTACGGAAAGTGTTGCAGATAACGAGCTAGACAAGGAAAAGAAAAGTGAGCTAGCAGAAACAAACCCTGATCAACTGCGGAATTGTACAAGTATAGTGCATTCAGGGATGTGGGGAAATAAGTCAGAGGTAACCAGTTACTACTTGACGTTTTACACTTACAACGGTGCAACGGTGTAAATTAATTTGCCATTGCATTTGACTGCTATTTTACACTTTAAAAGGTGTAAATTAATTTGTTATTGCATTTGACTGCTAGCAGTTTTTTACCTGCGAATTTATCAATTAAAATCAAAACAAAGAATCCTTATTGACGTTTTAAAATTGCCTTTAAAATAAATTTTACATAAAAGCTTAAATTCATTTCACTGTAGCAAGGGTCATTTATCGGTCAGGTATCCACATACAAACCTGCACGGGCTCAACCAGTTGTATTCAATAAGGCCTATCGAACTTTAAATGTGCACTGTAAAAGGCAAGAGTTTTGACCAAATAATCATCCGTGAACTATATCCGCCCACATATTGGCAGCAATATTTTCAATTCAATTGAATTGTATTACTAGAGTTAATTTTTTCATTATTTCTTTTAAATTTTCATGAATCAATGAACCCACAACTCGTGCTCAATAAAGTTGTCGCACTAGTTCAGATCTGTATCAATAATACAGTAGTAAGCTTCGGCCAGTTAACTTATATAAAATTTCTTATGATCATCCTAATAAATTTATGCTGCTTTAGCGATTATATTATGCCAACAATATGATGCAATGCATTCACACACGCCTCACCAAAAAAAGTGAAAACATTTCATTGATAAAACTTACAACACTCTGTGCTAACAGTATGAGTGTGTAGAAGCCAACGGAACTATCCAGCCAAACAACTCAACCAAATCCAAGGATAAGCATCTTGCTAAAGAAGAAAAACGTCTTGCTGAGGTAATTGTTCAAACTAATCATTCTTCTTGTACTGTTCTATCTTTTACTCTTTACTTCCCCAATATCAGATGATATCTCTTCCATTTCACGAAAGACATTCTTGTTGGATTTTTCGATTATATGAATAAAGCTTCTCAGTATGTATGTCTTCTGTAAGATGCGCATGGAACGATAAAGCGCTTTCAAAAGAAATACTTTAGAAGAACGCCTTTGTACCGACAAGGTTTTACAAACTATTTCAGTTCAAATGCAGAGTTGATGACATAGTTCAACCCCACCATGATGACTATTATCTCAAGAAATGGCTTAAGGCACGAAGTTTTGACGTGGATAAGGCCGAAACAATGTACAGAACGGTATTTTGTGAAACCAACTGTATTACAATCGGAGTACTTTTCCATTTAATGCATACAAGTGATTAGATTTGGACATGGATGAAATCATATATATATTTTACCCTTAACAGAGTATGGCTTTCCGGGAGAAAATGAGATCAGACAAAATCCTGCAAGAATATCAGCCACCCAAGGTAGAAATACGAGAGGATTTTTCAAATTTAATTCAGCTTGGCTATAGACTATCCATATTTTTAATGTTCAACATAAGGCCTTTCTTAATTATTTGGATTACATTGCACTGGCAGAATTTTCAAAGTGCGGCGATCGGAAACTTATGACCACGTACACTCACGTTAAACTGATATAATTGTATAGGTCCTCAAGGAATACCTTACTGGAGGATTCTGTGGCTTTGATAAGCAATGTTCACCCATTCGGGTCGAACTCTTTGGATATCTCGACATGAAAGTAAGTCAATTAGATCTTTGAGTTCACAGACTCTTTGCCTATCATGGGATTGAAATCGCATTTCGAAAGACTCTTTTGAATGTGTGTGTGTGTGTAGTTATGCTTATTTTTAGAAAAGTGCATGTAGAAAAAATTATCATTCAATATTTAAGAGAGCCAAAAAATTCAAAGTAATGTGCAAAGTTCTCATTTTAAAGTCACCGAGCTATATGAATATAATTTTGTCTACAGGGTATTATTTACTCAAGCAGAAAGGTGGATCTGGAGAAAACAAAGATTCTACAGTGTGAGAGAACAGTGAAAGATTGGGAAATACAGTCCGAAAAGGTATTTAAAGCAATACTTGCTTTTTGTGATTTAAACTTTTGTAGTTGCACAAACTTAAAATGGTATTGACTTTATTTTCATACAATTTCCTAAATATAAAATTTCTCAGATGGCACACAGATTTATAAGGGAACAGATGCTGAGCAACATAACTGATCAAATACATGGAAATATTCAAATTACTATTTAGTTTTATTTTATTCATTTAGCTTTTTTACCAAATGATTTTTGCAGCGAGGCAAACGAGTGGACGGCCTGACAGTGATATTTGACATGGATAAAGTAAGCACTAAATCTATGTGGAGACCAGGTCTACAAATGTACCTCCATCTCGTCAAAGTTCTTGAGGACAACTATCCTGAAATGATGAAGAAAATGTTTGTTGTTAATGGTCAGTAAAGAAACCCACCATATTAATATTATAATTCCTTGATTACAACTTCACCCAAGATTGCGTGTAGTGTTTTATTTTTATTCTATAATATTTGTTTTGCCAGAATATCTTCACATAAAGCTGCAATGAATTTAACACTGGTGACATCAATGGTCTGATTTATATATTTTTTCATGTTTTCATGTTTCATGTTTCATGGTAAAATAATGGACGTTTCCAGCGATCGCGCTTTCTACTTAATACCTATTTATCTATAGACTCAACTTATGTATTTTAGCACCCAGGATATTTCCAATTCTGTGGAAAATTTGTCGACCGCTAATCAGTGAAGATATGAAAAATAAGATACATGTGCTTGGTTGTAAGTATGTTATTAAGTCTCAGTGATGATTTTAATTAACAACGGAATTAAACGACAAGGTTTTTTATTGCACAGCAGAATTTGTAATTATGCACGACGGTGTCTTTCTGAATGCAGTCCCTGTTACAAATTTAAAACCAGATAATGACTAATTAAAATGAATGAGCTAAACATTGTAGAATTTACAGACAGTGTAAAAAATTTAATTTCAGCCGATTATAAATCAACACTGTTACAGTATATAGAGGCGGATCAACTTCCTCAGTTTTTGGGCGGAAATCTTACGGATCCAGATGGTAATCCCAGATGCAGAACAATGGTATAATGCGTTTCAATAAAATAGACGCATTTATGGTTTTCAAAGTGGGAAAAGAGAGGTCAAGGCATAAATTTTATTTACATCGTATCGAAAAACAAATTAACAAAATATATACCTGTTAATGAAAAGTCCTTTGTTTTACGCGCATATCTCAGATCTGCCAGGGAGGTGAGGTCCCCCAAGAGTATTACCTATCTCACGGAGGGGAGACCGGAGATCTCATGGACACAACAATTATCGCCAAAGGAGATACATTCACCATGGAGGTCCCCGTGGAGCGACCTGGTGCTATTCTCAGGTAAAATGTAACGTCATCTCTACGATTCTTCAAAAAGCTGATCTATCCTAAATGACCAAACCCCCCCTCCTATGTGCTTTAGAATGCATACAATTCTACTACACCCGGTTTTGGAATCCGCTGAATTCAAACCCAAATTTTAAGTTAAATTTTGGAAGAAAAAATATGTACTAGAGCCTGTACTGGGAACCACTATGGGATATTTGATCGGACAATAGTCTAATAACGAAATCCTTACAATTATTCCTCCCTCCAAAAGTCATTAATAGGTGGAAAAAAACGGACTAAATCATACTACTAACAAATTTAAGAGGCCAAAGTCTCACGTTCCAACAGATAATGAGGTGTCCCCATTGCCAGACATTAATTATGTTAATAAGCTGCAATCCCATGATGCCTTGTCAGAGCCATCCTTGGGGGGGGGGGTCTGTCTGGAGGATGACCTTTGTGCACTCACAGTGCATATAT
>JBCAUI010005328.1:0-10223 GCA_038406195.1 Haplosyllis anthogorgicola
CATGAAATTACTTACATTTATGGGCACCTGCAAATCTGATTTTGTAATAAATTATGAACAGTAAAATTGCAATTTTTTCCCAAAGTCCTCATCAAATGAATTAGATCTATTATTTATAAATTTATTCATTAGCAATAAATAAAGCATTTATTCTACACTAGGTTTTAGAATTAATTTGCATACAACAAAATTTTCCCATACACACCCACATCTATGTCAACAGCAATTTAATAAGTTTGGCATTAAAGACATCAATTTACTGTAAAGAACATTTTAATCTCAAGAGCAGGAGGCAATAATACAATACAAAAGCCTGATGTGACAATCCATACACATGTGAGAATGGTTTTATTTATATGAGCGCCCATAAAAAGTGTAAGTATATTTTTATGTATATGGGTGCCCATAAACATATATGTAAGCATATTTTTTGTGTACATAAAATTACTTACATCTATGGGCACCTGCAAATCTGATTTTGTGGTAAATTATGAAAATAAATGTGCAAAATGTTTTTTCCAAAGTCCTCATCAAATATTCATTAGCAATAAATAAATCATTTATTCTATGCTAAGTTTTAGAATTCATTTGCATAAAGTAAATTTTCCCATACACACCCATATACAAGTTTATGTCAACAGCAATTTAATAAGTTTGGCATCAAGACATCAATTTACTGCAAAGAATATTTTAATCTCAATAGCAGTAGACAATAATACAATACAAAAAGCCTGATATAACCATCCATACACATGTGAGAATGGTTTAATGTACATGGGCACCCATATATGTGTAAGTATAATTTTATGTATATGGGCACCCATATGTATGTAAGCATATTTTTTGTGTACATAAAATTACTATGGGTACTTGCAAATCTGATTATGTGGTCAATTATGAACAATAAATGTGCAAAAGAAATTTTTCCCAAAGTGCTCATCAAATATTCATTAGCAGTAAATAAATCCTTTATTCTACGCTAGGTTTCAGAATTCATTTGCAGACAATAAAATTTTCCCATACACATCCTCACGCGCATGCGCAGTATACGATTTCCGGTAGTTTATGCCAAAAACGTTACTGGACGCACTGCTGTGCGTCCAGAACATGTTACAAGTTTCCAACGCATTAAATAGCTTAGGTCTGCAAACCTGATACATACGATGCGTCATTTGTAAGAAAACCAACAGGAATTGCACTCAAAGCCGCCAAAAGCATTGGGATCTACAGTTTAAGTTTAACCTCCATCTTTTTTTTTCAGAAAGGTTCAAGATACACAAAGGTCATCCAATAAATGTGAATAGCAAATGTATGAATGGGGCATTTCTAAAGAGTGAATCCAAAGTTTACGTTTTCGAGTTAAATGTGATGTTAAAACGTCGACACCAAAATGGCACACAAATTTGGGAAGCGAATCTTGAGACTGAAAGGTGCTTCGAACGACACAGCTCCAAAAGACACAGCTCCAAGAAATGAAGCTTTACTTGATGCTGTAGAAAGTGGTAGAGATAAAGACTTGGCTCTCCAAATACGAGCGGAAGCTGATGTGAATGCGACAAATGCCGATGGTGATACAGCTTTGGTGATAGCTGTTACAAATAACCATATTAAGTGTATAGAATTACTAGTAGGAGCAGGAGCTGATGTGAATCAACAGATGCTTTTTATTGTAGAATTTGTAGCCAAGTCGGAAGCTCTCATTCAGACCCGAGATATTTTTGGTAACAATGCCCTGCTAAAAGCAGCCGAAAATAACAACAATAGATGTGTTAGCATTCTCATAAATATGGGAGCCGATGTGAATGAAAATAACATGGTTGGGAACACTGCTTTGATAAAAGCAGCAGAGTTTGGAGGCTTAGAATGCATCAAGCATCTCATTGCAGCAGGAGCTGATATTAATATCCAAAATAACTCAGGCGATACAGCCCTCATAACTGTCGCGAAATATGGTCATTGCGGAAGCGTAGACGAATTAGTTAAAGCAGGATCTGATGTGAATAAACAGAATAAAATTGGAACAACTGCTCTCATAGAAGCAACCAAGAACAATCACATGAATAGTGTGAATCTCTTACTTCAATCAGGAGCAGATGTTAACGTCATAGACTGCAACGGGAACACTGCTTTATATCACTCTATAATGAACGGAGACAGTGATATCGCAAAGTTTTTGATAAAGGCAGGAGCAGATGTGAATGTGTGTGGTTCTAATGGTTCCCCACTACTAATGGCAGCTGTCGTTACCAGACGATATAAACGTCGTCAAAACAGAAAGCTTATCCCTGAAGTGATAACTAATTTCATTTCAGCAATGAAAACTAATTGTGATAACTTCACTTATCTCCTAGTTGGTGCAGGAGCTGATGTAAATATATCAGATTGCGAAAATTCAGCCTTGATGTCAGCACTCGATGTGAGGAATTATGAAGCTGCATTATTTCTCGTGCAAGCAGGAGCTGATGTGAACTCAGTATATGTCTGAGGGACATCTGTCTTGGATCGTGCATTGGTCCATTACTATCAAAGCCTGAAAGCCTGTGCACCAAATCAACAGGCGTACGCCTGTAGCAGACTATTCACGCTCACAGGAGCTGATGTGAATGTCAGTCCATTTGCAGAGTTTCTGCAAGAGTGAAGAAAACTAAGACTGTGTCTGAAGCACTGGTGCAGAGAGGCCATCCGGAAACAACTCATGTCTGTCAGACCGAACTCTAATCTGATTGTCAAAATTCCACAGATCGGACTTCCGTCTTCTCTTGCTGCTTTTGTACTTTATGAAGACCTTGTTCATCCCTTCTAAAACGCCATTCCAATCCACTCGAATTGGAGGTCGCCCTGAACAGTATTTTTTTGTCCTAAAATGAACAAAATTGTGGGATTATTATCGGAAAATAAAATATAGCTGTTACGAAAATAAGGTCAGTTACCCTGTCTGCATTATGTTTTTTTTGGGGTAAAGATAAAGTAAATATTTTAGAAACGTTCCCCAAAGAGGAGCTAGTATAAAGACTAGTAGCTAGTATACAGCCAGGGAGTATGTGACAAGTGTGGCTGGCTGCTTGCTACCACACATACACAATGTACGTTCTTGAGGTGAAAGCGGGTGAAAAATTCAGAAGTGATTTTGGATATCATAGCACACAAATGGGTAAGCATGCCAGTGACAGATCCACCCTGGCTTTGAAAGCCATGGGCTGAGTCACCCCAAGTCCAAAACAGAGGGTACCACTGGCCCCACAAAATGGACTTCTGTTCACAAAAACTTACAGAAAAAAACAGCCAGGGAGAGTTCACTCCTGTCACTATGTGCACACGACATGACTGGCAGTTTATTTTGGGAACAGTAACACTTTTTTTTAATTTACATTAATTGACATATTAATTTGCATACAAGATTCTGTACTGGGTGATTGCTATGGAAATTTGTAAAAATAAAACCCGGATGACAACATACGTTAAGGTTAGGTTTTGGGGAAAGCAAAATATACTGCATAATTATATGTAATAATACTGAACAAAAACGTACTTACCACAGCAGATACCTTTTATCAACAACATGCCACGAGCGACATGATGCCATTTAGTTTATTTATGGGACGGTTTGTCATTGTCAGTAAGTCGCACAAAAAGTGCCAAGATCAAGTAACGCAGAACGGGTGGTAGTTAGGGTTGCCACGACTAGTACGACGAATCGACTAGTCGAGTTTTGTGTCGACTAATCAACAACAAAAATCATTAGAGGTTTTTCTTAATTCGTGCCTAGCCTTATTTTGTCTAATTTGTCTAATTAGACTAATTTCGACAACGATACATAAATTCAGTATATTCAAACAGTGTCATATGGTAGTTTTACCAGAAATGGGTCTCACGCAAGAACACAATGTAACATAAAAAATTGGTATATTTTGACACATTTTTATCCTATCTAATTAGACAGATTGGACAAATTAGATAAAATGAGGCTAGATGCAAATTAAGAAAAACCTAGACTAGTCAATTAGTCAAAAAATTCAAATTGGTGGACTGTGTATGTGAACTAAAATGCTAAAAAAAAAGAAGTAATCACCATTACACAGAATTCCTGTCAAGTTGGGAGCGTCCAGACCAGAGAGAGGACATAAGGGTTTCACACTGCGCTTTTGATGCGCCATTGTTCCAAAACTGATACCAATTCCGTGTACTGTATTCAAAAATGTACTGTAATGGTGAAAGGACACATTTTATGAAACTACTCTTCTATGTATAACTTGCAAATAATTACCAGATAGTTGAGTTCAAAGACAGTTGAATGTGTTATGAAGTGAATACGTGGAGCTTTGAGAAATATATTCGAAATCTTCGACCAATCGACTTTTCTGCAAATAGTGAAAGTTACTAGTCGTTTCAACTTGGGTAAAATGAAAGATTTATTACCAACTTTTCTAAAAGGATGTGACATGTTTTGCTTAAACTGTACTAAATCAACGATACTACAGTATACAGAGTCATACAAGATGCTAATACTAATTTTGTAAAGTTTATTGCGGAATAAAATGTTTTTCTTTTTAAAAGGTCAAGTTTAAATCATGATTATCATGACTATCATTCTGCCTCCTGTGGAATGTACACATTACATACAATTTTACAATTCAGGGTGGTAATTCACGAAAGGAAATGGCTTATGGAATTTATGTTACTTATGTTTTACATAACTATTCCTGCAACATAAATGCAATTTCACAATTGCTTATATAGCATTTGTACATGAGGCCAATTTAGTCTAAATTAATTCCTTCTTTGTTTTGCCAAATTAACCCCAGTAAAGTCAGTCTACCTGACATAGATCTAACAATTTTAATGTTTATGGGAGCCCCTCACCTCCCCTAAGTCTTAAAATATCATATTTTCCTTCATGAAATCAAAAGTTATTTTTAGTAGAAAGTCATGTCCAGAAACAGCCATTTTGTTGAATAACTCTTCCCTTGAGTCTAAAAATTGCATTCATGAAAATCCACCCAGTTTTCGTGCGTAATCAGACAGACAAGTTTATATTAACATTACTAGAAACATATCTGATATTAGTGCTTAATTTTACGTCCATTTCTAAAATTTGTGAATTTTAGGTCACTAAAAATAAGGTAAACATTGGTTACACTACTCAAATCATGAAATTCTATTTAGTGTTGGAACAATAGCGCATCAAAAGCACAACATGGAACTCTTGTGTTTTCTCTTTTGTTCTGTACGCTCCGAAATTTAAAGAAATTTCTTGATGTGAATTACGTTGTGTATTCGCCTGCAGTTCGAAGAAAAGCCTGGAAGTGTTTGGCATGCATGGAAGGTTTCCTTTTATTACGATAGGGTGAATATGTAATTTGAACGAGTATTTTTAACATGCTGATTTGTTCTATTTAAACGAAGTGCCTTCAAGTTTTTTTGACAAACAAGTGCAGTACAAGTAACACGTTTCGGAACACTAGACAACTCTTAGCAAATGATATTTCACTGTGTCATTTTAAATTTTGCACTGGAATAAGTTTACAGTTTTTGCTTTAACTCTTTCGATACCCTAGGGTCCTGCAAAATAGTGCTTTGTAAGAGGAGAAATGGGAACATACTAATCAGAGGCAGTCATCGCCATTAAATTATGTTATGAGAATTACATGTTAGGTGTGGGTCAGAAAGTTACACATAGGGCTTGCAACAGCACCAGGTTTGGTTTGTCAGCTGGTCATCAGATGGCCACTACACTTGTTTAATGATGGCTTATACCCTTGATTTTTCCCAAATTTACCTCAAAAGTGTAACTTAAATTGTTACTTGCGCTAGTATTTTCACTGACTGGGTCCTTATTTGGTGCCAGGCAGTTAGAGAGGGTGGTCCTCTGCTGTGTTGACCATGATTCAATTCCAATTTGTAGATACCTCTAGATTTACATGCTCAAAGGTTTGAAAACATCAGATTTTGCTTGGAGCACTGCCCCCTGCAACCCCCATTAATCCCTATTTAGGGGGAGGGTGCAAAAAATGGGCCACTTTTTAAATCTCAGTCCATTTATGCTTACTTCTAAAAGCTCACTTTTGGGCTAAATATGGTCCTGAGGATTCTCCTGGGTCCAAATATGACGCAGGGGGCCAGGGGAGTGCAGCACTGCCCTAGGTATCAAAGCGGTTAAGTGTTAGTTTTCTTGCGAAAACAACCACTAAATGTTTTCTTGTTCCCTTAACTTTGCGTAATTAGATAGAATAGGATAAGATAGAAATGTGCTAATTTTAGGACAGATATTGTGTCCAGTGCAAATGAATTCAGAGTAAAATTACCAAGATATATCGCCCTATCACTGGGTCCAGGTATCACCAGTGAAAATAGCATATATTTAAATTCTGTCTAGTTACACACATACAGAGTTATAATAAACTTATCAGTGTGATTTTATGAAATGCAGTTTCTACAATACACTTTATCTTTATTTCTTCTTTTAGTTGTAAGCAATGGGATATCAAAGTACAAACATCTAAAAGATGTTGACACAATTTCTGCTCTAATTGATGCAGCTGAAGATGGACATAATGAATGTTTGGAGTCCCTTTTGCAAGCAGGAGCTGACGTGAATGCCACCAATGACTTTGGTCAAACAGGCTTTATGCGTGTTGCAGAAAATGGTGACATAGAATGTGGCAGGAGTCTGTTACGTGCAGGAGCTGATGTGAACATCGCTGATTGCTGATTACGTGGGCAGAACAGCTTTACACGAGACAGTGTCATGGAATCACAGCAGATGTGTCAAACTGTTTATAGATGCAGGAGCTGATGTGAATATTTCTGACCACAGCAACATTACACCCCTCATGTTTGCAGCATGGACGGGAGATGTAGATAACATAAAAATACTTACACAAGTAGGAGCCAAAGTGAATACTGCGAATGATGTAGGAGATTCAACTCTGATGTTGCAGCAAAATACAACCATGAACATTGTGTGAAGTTACTTGTAGACGAAGGAGCCAATGCCAACTTATGCAACCACATTAACAATACAGCTCTGATATGTGCCTCAGGGAAGGGAAATACCGGATGTGTTAAAGCTTTGATAGAAGCAGGAGCTGCTGTGAACATTCGCAATAGAAATCATCACACAGCTCTGATAGAAGCAGGAGCTGATGTGAACATGCGCAATAGAAATTGTAACACGGTTCTGATGGAGGCAGTGGAAAATGATCATATTGAATGTGTGAAATGTCTTATGGAGGCAGGAGCTCATGTAAATATTCCTGGTAGAAGAAACAACACAGTCCTAATGTATCAGGCTAAGAAAGGTGATATTGAATTCGTTAAGTTACTAATTGAAGCAGGAGCTGATGTTAATGCTTCTAACTATGATGGAGACACCGCATTACTATGTGCGGTGGCACGTGATCATAAAATGTGTATTGAGGCACTGATACAGGCATAAGCTGATGTGAACAGGCCAGATGCAAATGGCATAACCGCCCTTATTCAAGCAGTGGAAGATGATAACAATGCATGTGTGAAGTTATTAGATGAATCAGGAGCTAACTTAAACGCTCCCACAAGGTATGAATGTGATACGGCACTGATCGTTGACATTGATAGAAGCAAGAGCTGCTGTGAACACAAAAAACAGGAGAGAGAGAACAGTCTTGATGAATGCTGCTTTTACGGGTTGTTCTAAATGTGTACGTTCACTCCTTCAGGCAGGAGCTGATGTTAATGTCCAGGACAGAGAAGGGGAAACTGCTTTGTTACTCACTTCAGTGAAACGTTACAAGGAATGTTTAAAGATGTTAGTTGAGGCAGGAGCTGATGTGAACATAATGGCAGGCAAATTTTACTGCCTTGACATTTTGTGCTCATTATGGAGATGTGGAACGCATGAGATTGTTGATAGAAGCAGGAGCTGATGCTGGTACAGACGGTGAATATTTTGGAAAGGTTTTGATGCATGCAGTAAAAAGGGGAAATGTTGACTGTCTTAAGCTGCTCCTAGATGCAGGAGCCAATGTGAATTCAGTTGTTGACAATGAGACAGCTTTGATGACTGCAATCTATTGGAATCGTACGTCTAATCAATGTATAATTCCCTTGCTTTAAGCAGGAGCTGATGTGAATGTGAGCTATCATGGAAACCCAGCAATAGTTCTAGCAGCAAGAAATACCACAGATCCAAAGTCCTGTTGGCTTTCATAGAAGCAGGAGCTGATGTTAATATGATTGGCCAAAATGGTAAAACAGCATTTATTTGCATAGTAGAGAATACCTGGGACACGTGTGATTTCTAGCACTGTTTGCCATGTGTCAAGGTACTTCTGTCAACAGGAGTTCATGTGAACCAGACCGAACATTCAAGTCTCAGTGCCTTAAAAACACTAATACATTGGTAGGAGTTTGCCTTGAGACGAGGTATTTATGGAGATCATAGCAGAATTTTAAGGCACCTGGAATGTTGCACAGAACAAGTATTTTTGTTACTCTTTGCAGCTGGAGAAACTTTAGATGACAAAAGCCAGTACATGATCCTGAGTATCTACTAGAACTACAATGCCCCCAGTTGTGTCTCAAGCATTTGAGCAGAATGGCCATAAGGCACCATCTACTGGAGGTGGATCCGCACACAAACCTGTTCCAGAGAATTCCTCGGCTCGGACTGCCACACCTGGTGGCAGAATACTTACTGTTTGATGTGTCTCTAGAAGATGATGACGATGAAGACGAATTTGGACCTAAAAGACTCCCTAGGTACAGGAGTTACTCAAGGTCCAGGAGTAGGAGTGTTGTATCCAGATGTGATGTCGATGACTGTGGTGATTAGTTGTAAAACGTTTTGTTATTGTCTGCCTGCCCCTATAGATATACCAGACAAAATATCGGTGTCATCAATGCCTTGGAGAAAATATTATCCGTCCAACAGACACGGAGATGGCAGTAGGTGCGAGACGTTCTTTCAATGAAAGAAGGAAGATGTCGCTGCTAGTCTAGTTTGTCAACACGAGTCTAGAAGGCTGAAGGGGCTGCGCCCTCCCCCTCTTCCCCCAGTAAATAGTCCAGCAAAATACCCTTAATTTCTCCCAGAACTTGTGCAGACAGTCAGCGTTTTGCAACACAAGAACCCAGATGCTTTAGACTGGAGGACACCCTTTTCGCACGAGTGGTCCTCTTTTACGGGGTTCAGCTCACCCCTTTTCTAAATGCTGTACAGGTCATTCCTCTTAGCTCGAACTCCCAAGGGAGACTACAAAAAGTTCGAGCTAAGCAGAAGTTAATAGAAGATCTATTAGAAGATCTATAATAAAAAATCTATTGAGGGGACATGTTGGAGCTAACACGAAGTTCGAGTTATCCGTGTTCAAGCAAAGCAGAATGACCTATAACAACACTGCAGGAATTCATTGAAACGTTAATTTACAGTGTACATGTCATATCTGAAAATCCTAATAAAATCTGGCCTAATTTACTTGAAGAACTATCAATTTTATTGTCCACTGACCTGTTTCTTTTTAAAGTAATCAACTAGTAATTTTGAACGTTTTAATAACCATTGTGCATTGTATTGCAATTAGGGATTCCACGAGTATCCAATATATTTAAATGGAAACGGAGAGTAAAAGCTATTCTATTATTTCTACATTGAAGTTAATGTAAAGATAGAAGGTTGTTAATTAAATTGACAAAATTGTTATATTTTAGAGGATAAAACAAAATTTCACTGGAAAAAGTGTCTTGTATTTTATCTTGCATTCATATTGCATAACATATGTCATGGAATGGAATTGTATTTCTTTGTGTGAAAAGAGACCAAACTCCCTGACCAATATAGTCACACTTGATTGATTTTATTTTGGTTAGAAACTGCGTATCTAAGGCAAAATGCAATTTTACCTGCAAGCTTGATCATTGGTCAGATATTGATTTCTGTAATTGATTGGATATTGATTGTAGGGCATCCAGGGTATCAAGCACAAACTAGGTCATCCAGGGTTGTCTTTAATTTGTCAGTAATTTCCCATATCCATATCTGGTAATGCCATGTGGTCATTAGTGGGGTGATGGGACTTTCCTCCATCTACATGGTAATGTCACATGGTCATGGCACATGGTCTGACCAGTGGACACCCAAGCCCCTCACTTCTGGTCAATGCTCAGCCTTGTTCACATCTCAGGGGCAACTCATTTGATTTCAATGGCACATGTTGTATTTAATATATGGACAGACATGGACAGTC
>JBCAUI010005339.1:0-10222 GCA_038406195.1 Haplosyllis anthogorgicola
GCCAATTTGGCAAAAAGGCATATAACACGACCGATTCCATAGGCTGCTTTAAAGCAGAGCTTTAAATCAGCCAAAAAAGCCTAATGTATGTGGTTATTGAAGACATCTATTCATGTCCGAAATTTTCAGTGAGAAACTTTGTAGAGTAACAAGTATGCTCAAATTGTTTGTGAGGATACGTAACGAAAACGTCAATAAAGTTACCTTTCTGCAAACATGTTTGATTCGAGGCCCTCGCTGCGCAGAAACGGGAGATTCTGGTACAGACGCAATACTTTCTGGTGATCCTGGGAAGGGCGGAAGGTCTGAGTACGGTGAGTCCATGTCTAATTTAGTAGGACTACCGAATGGCGATTTTACCGGACTGCCCAATGGTGTGATGCTGGGACTAGACACTGCAAAGATTTTGCAATTGCATTAAATAATGCGTCTTTTCTGGAAATTGGTCATCAAAATGCATATAAAATTGTCAGAAATTCATCAGTTACAAATCAGTAAAAATCCCTCACGCATTAATACATACTGGGCGTAAGTGACTGTGGGGTTATCGTCTCAACATCAACCGCAGTCTCCTCACCATCCACTCCAGTGACCTTGATCGTGACCCCTGATGTGACCCTCAAACCGCTTGTATGCACAAGTGGAACTCCATCTGTAAATTAATACCTTATAAATTTAACATCAAAACATGAGACTAAAATGGCTATTCAATGCCGTATTTTACGTAAAACTTAAGGCCATTTAATTTTGCTTTCAGTTGCATAAGACGTATTTTTTTTCCTTTACTAACCGTTTTAAATTCTTTTTAAATCCAATATGGGCAACATCTTTGAAATAAAGATGCTCAAAGTGCACATATTATAATTTATTTTCATCACAATTTATTTTAATATTACGAGCCACATTCAAAGATGCGCGGGTGGTAACATTTTGAATTTGGGCGGCACTCTCATTTTATTCTGACACCACTGTTATCCCCACGAGAAAACATTTACCTTTGTTTACTTGTTGTTTCGGAGAATGCGGAGTTTTAAAAATCGGCTTGGACCCGTTGGCGGACGGTGATTTTAAACCCCAATACGTCGTTGCCGGATAGTTATATTTTTGCGAGGCGTGATGGGTTGCAGTGTGAGGCTCAGTGTGACGGGTTAGCATAGACTGAAGAGGAGTACTTATCCTACTTTTTCCACCATTAGAGGCAGTTAGTTCTATAACAGGAATACACTTTGACGTACAACAACGTGCAATCATATGTACCGCAAATACCAGAACTGGCACTAATTGGTGAATTAACGAACATTACTAAACTCACATTATCATGAGTTTTATGAAGGAATAAACTGTTTTAGCCCCTGAAGCATAAACTTTGTGTATCTCTAGCTTTTACATTTCGAACAGCAGAGTATCTGATATTTATGGCACATTTCTCAAATCAGTTAATGTCCACGCACCAAAATCAAATTGCATATCCATTGTAATTAGACCACTATAAACGCATCTGTTGACTCAGTTTTTACAAAATAATGCTTAATAATTCCAGCCAAGTGTAAAAAATTGTTTCTTTGAGGATATACAATAGTACCGAGTGTACATAATTTGTTTTTTCCAAAAATCATTGTGAAATGCATAAATTTTAAACGTTAGTCTTTCATTTAATCAAGTCATTCGCAATTACTGCGACACCAACATATTTACTAATTTTAAAACATTTAAAGCAAAATTAAATTGTTAAGAACTTAAACATATGATGAGGAAAAGTAAACATTATTCTCACCTTCTGGTACACTTCGTCCAGTAGTTGTTTCTTTCTTCTTTTCTTCCACATGTTCAACGTTGGGTCTGCGCTTTTCCTCAACACCTTTCTGTTTGACATCCTATTTAAAATACACGTTAGACACACATTAGATTATTTTTTGACCGTACACACCACAGCGCAAGTGTTTTACTATTAGCAATTCTGTTCTGACCAGAATCCTATGATTAGTATCATGATTAGTAGACTCAACATACAGAAAAGATTATAAGACGAAGAAAATAACGCATAAATTTTGAGTTATCGTGTAAAGGCAAACAGAACAACTAGTTATTTCTACAAGTATAACAAAGGTTCAAGACCCTCCCAGTCCTTGGAGATGTATGCATATGTACAATAATCTGCACTTAAGTTCTTTTGTCATATTTTTGCCACAATTTCAAATGAGGTCATTTATTCCTACATTTCACTTAAAAATAATAATTTTCTTATCTTTCTTTTTATCTAAAGATTCAAAGTTCTAAATTTCTTTTGTCATGTTTTGCCCCAATTTCAAATGAGGTTATTTAGTCCTAGAACAACATTTCACTTAAAAATAAATGATTCATATGTGTGAGACTGGTGACATTTTTTTCTTATTTTCATACCGCACCTACATCGCCTCTGCATTTCTTCCTAATATTTTTTCACCGCGTGGCGCAGGCGTTTAGTCCGCTCTTGCACCCTCTACAACTCAATTATTTTTTAATTTTGCATATTTAATTTCCATCGTCATTTCTTTCTAAATGCAAAAATTGCCGCCCCTAATACCGCGCCGAAAATCAGAAAGAAACGCCACAACTTAAAACAAAAACGCGTTAAAACAGCATGCTACAATAATGAATTAATGCCTTTGTGGTCGAATTCTTTCGTGGTCTACCTCTGCCTCTGCGTTTCTTGGACGACATCTACAATTTCAATCAATTCAATTGACTGAATATGTTCTTGGTTTTTTTTCCAATTAACAAAGAATCAAGGTTTCTATTCTAAAAGTAAAAACATAGGTATGCACATACTAAATGTTCATAAGGCATAACAAGAAAAGAGAGATTTGCCACATCAGTACATCTTCCAACAATATGAGCACTGAGTTTTCCATTAACAAATCTATGGCTTGCGTTTTATGCTCAGATTGGTATGCGTTACGCGTCTGGCAAAACATCACAAATATAATCTGGGTCAACCTGTTGAGGGGTCAAGGACACATTCCTATTGCAAGGCTACCTGCATCTAAGATATCATATTTCTTTTTTTATATAAAGTAAATGACACCTTCAAATGAATTTAAATCATAGCACAACCCGCCTTAAAGCATCAAAGCATTTCACTGTATTTTTCAAAGTAAATCCCCAAATACAATGTTTAAGCTTCAAAATCACCTGTTGTTATTTGTTATTTGCCCTTTAATTGTTTGTACAAATGGGGTGGCCTCCCAAATGATAAAATATTAACCGATTTTCTGTATGCTATTTTTAGCCAATATGCACAGACATATCAATTTTATGCGAAACGGTTGTTATAAAATATACATCAAGCATTGACGCTGTATCTGTATGTGCCTATCATACCAAACAATCATGCATATAATGGCAATACATTTTCACAGAAATACATTACAATTTACCTGAAATTATTGAATTACTAACTTAACTGTAACTATAACATAGCGAAATGCAACAAAGAACCGATAAATTAACGCAAAAGAAACAAAGAATTTTGAACAATTAAAAGTACAAAATACCCATGCCTTTCTTAATTTTTCCAATATCTCTTGGATGTCATTTAGATCCAATTTCTTCAATTTGACAACCAATTTCCTATCTTCTTTGAAATTGCATGTATCCTTCATATTCTTAGTAATACAAATAGGGCAAACATTCAACTATTTACGGCTAAATTTCCATTATATTTCACATAAATTAGTCCATTTTCCAGCTTTAACTTAGATCTAGCACATGCGGCTGTGTTCTTAGTATAGAAGCAAGTACTCAAACCGTGAATCCAAGAAAAAAAATTTATCGTGTACCTGTGTTCTTCACTTAATGTTATTTGTATAAAATATAAAGAAAACTTATTTCTTGACGTCCCAATACAAACATTTTGCCCCTTATCAATTTTGAACTGGATTGAGGGATTAAATCCTATATATCTGGCAAAAATGTTTGTCTGAATTTAATAAAAAAAATTGTTCAATTCATCGACATATGTGACTGCAACAATTAAAACCAACACCTGGCACTGAAGTCAGTGATGCAACTTTCTACTTTAAATTTGCTTCCTTAATAAATTATCATCTTGGTATAATTTTTGTAGGTGTAGATCAACGAAAAGGAATCATCTGCGAGAAAAAGTCTGTTGCGTGAGCCCAGCCAGCCATGCCATGTACACACTTGTACAGTGTACACCTCTATTGGTGGAAAAGGCAGGTGTCGCACCAGACGTGACCTTTGGGATTACCGCATGCAAGCAAGTAAGAGTGCAGGCGAGAGATCCACCCTGGATTTAAACCCCAAGGTAAGGTCACACAAAGTCACATAAGGAGGGGCAATCACTGGTCATACAAATGGATCCTGGTCCAACAAAAAGTCTGTTCTAAAACATACAATACACGAACCCAACCTTACTTGCATGTGTAGTCTTCTGCCTTTGTATAGTTTACATTACATCAAAAATACCACTGCATAATTTAATGGCAGTAATATCATTTTTTTGCGATGATCAATTATATTTCATTCCCCAGTCACAAATTACGAGCATAAAATAACGTGTGTTTGACCTATCATAACATTTTAAAACATCAATATAAACTACGCTGTATCAAAATACATATTACATAATATGAAGGTCCCAAATGTTAACAACTGATAATTAGTGGATCGAGAGGTGGGAGACCATTTTGATATTAAAATATTAAAATCATTTCCCGTAAATGTCCGATTCAGGACGCATGCCCTAATTATGGCGCACCCCCTTTTTCAACCGAACTTACATTTTTATTTTTACTCACAGCTGCACTTTTCACTGTTAACATGTTACCTGAGGGATTCATTTCTAACCTACATCAACAGTTTTAGAAATTTAAGAGGTTAAATTTGTTAATTAACTTCATATAAGCATTAATATAGCTTATTCTAACATAAATCACACTGCTTGGTGTTGATCAACCACAAGTGTACCTTGTCAGCAATCAGTCTGAGCTGCTCTTTAATTGAGATTCTTACCTAAAAATTGGTCAATCGCGCATGTGCCCTGAATCGGACATTAAGGTACTTTCAAACTTCTACTTATTTGTTTTATAACTTTTTGTCGACCCTTATCGATTTTATGGAGTCACTGGCTCCTTCTGTTTCGGCCTTGGGGTGACTTTGCCCACGGGTTTTTTAAAAGCAAGGATTGATATACGGCCTGCATTCGGACTTACTTATTCATCTTCATTAAATTCTGTATATTTTTTATCAAATATTTTTTCCAAACAACTTCATTTTGAAAACACTTGACTGTGTGTTCGCGACATTAGTAGTTGAAACCTGAATACTTATTTGCACTACATTACATTGGCGGATCCAGGATTTCCCGTACGGGGGGGGGGCGCCCGGCCCATAGGGGGGGCACCAACCGAATTTTCACCTATTTTCGCCCAAAAATCAAGAAAAATTGCATGAAAATGAAGATTTTGGCCGTAGGGGGGGGGGGCGCCTCCTGTGCCCCCCCCGATCCACCAATGCATTACAATTCACATAAATTGGAAGAAAAAATTTCATTGTTATTTGATAAACGACCAAAAAGTAGCCAATTCAATAACCAGAAACTGCTAATTACCACAATTAAGTTAATCAATCTATTTGACGTGCCCCTAAATTTATTTCTCAACTTCTAAATAAAGAAAAATTATGGCCGTCGCTGCTCTATATTTCCCCTCGATGACCTACTTTTGTGGGACAGTGCTCTATTTACCGTCACAAAAAATGCTTGCAGCTGCTTTTTCTACAGTTCATCGGAGATACGGGGAAAACACCGACAATTTCTTCACATATGCATGCCCTTGGCAATCCATTCAATTGAAACGGCAAGCGAATAAAGTGTAAACGTATCATTGTGACATTCCTTGTGCGAATCAAAGGTTCCTCGACTTATCACCAACAAAACTCCCTCACATGGATTTAAATTCCCACACGTTTCGTCAACAAGAAAACCATTTTATTACGCTTGACCAGTGTCAGCGCTGAACATTGTATTACAAAATGATATTTTCATGCCTTGCCTTTTTTATTTTCAAAAGTGTCGTTTGCATCGGTTAACTTATACGTAATAATGGTTGATGATCCTTTAGATGGTTTGATCTTAAGAAAATAGGTCCACATGAACCTGAGCTCATTTGGCATCATTGATAAACTACGACAAAATGGGTCACAATATCTCATGGATAAAAATAATGGGTCTAAGATCAAATCTCAGCAATGTGATTTGTGAAAGACACAAATATGGCTACAAAACTAGAAATATAGGTGGCATCAATGTAATATTTATCAGAAATAAAGGTGGTATGTAGGTGCATTAGACTGTCAATTATGAAGTCTTTATCATCAAATGTGTGTCCAGGAGTAAGGTTCAAAGAAAAGACTCCACTCCACTTTACAAGTTATCACTTTTCCAGTGAAAAATACAAAATCCAAAACCATTAACTGAAAATACTTCCCCCCCCCCCTCCTTACGCCAGCACCATTTTAAACGGAAACCTAAATAACCATTGACTTCAAATTACAAGTACCAGTCCTGAATACCGCCGGGTGTGAAATTACAAACTAAAAATTTGCAAATGAAGATATTTTGTACCTCGGTTGTGTCGTCTAAGCTTTTGGCAGGTTCCTCGTCAGCACTCTATGTACAAAATTGTTTATTTAGTTTCAAACTATCTACACTCTGGACTATCTAAGTCTAAATACCGGGAATCCCCGAAAATAAGCCCACTATATTTGAAGCCCATGGGCTTTTATTTTGAAAAATCACCCAAATAGAAGCCCATGAGCTTTCAAAGATACATTGTGTTATTACATGCGCAACACATTGTATATTTCTGATTGTATTAGTGGTTAATGAAATCCCAGATATGGGCCCGTCTCCCCAAATAAACACCCATGGGCTTATATTACCGTCTCAGATTATTTTTTAAAACACCCCAATTCCCAAATAGTAGCCCGGGGCTTACTTTCGGGGATTCCCGGTAAGCAATTTCAAATTAAAGATTTTACATAAGCAATTTCATATTTGCAGTAAAAAATTACTTTGAAAAACGTTTTGATAGTAAGTATTTGAGTCTGTTAGATAATTCTTCTCACGGGATAATTTCTTAGCAATGTTCAAAATAAATTCCATAACTCGTAGCTTCACCTTCTTTACAGCGATATGAATAATTATCCAACAGATTCAAAAGTTAAGCTTACAAAGCAAGTGTAAAACAAGAAAAAAAATGTAAAAATACAGTAGAAACCGTCTTGAGCTACACTCAGCTTTTCCCATCCAAAAGTGTCACGAAAGTCAGGGTGTCCCAAGACTTAACCGGCTTTAATTCAAAATTGAAAAGTGTCACAAAAGGCAAGATGCCACTCCAGGCGAGCAGATCGCGATCACTTACTTCAAAAAATTAATTATTCATGAGGTATTTCGGTGATGTCATCGGACTGTACCGTGATTGGACGAGACGTCACATTAGAGTCACGTGGGGTGGCAATAGGGTGCCATTGGGCATTGGCGGTATCACGTGACAAGGAAGTTAGGTTTTTTCCTCAACCTTGCATCACGACATGAAATGTATGTCCCGCTGTTGCTGCCATATTTGATTGTGAGCAAAACATCGCAAAATGGTAAGAAAAAGTGAAATAAGTAAAGTGTGAGTTAGTTATACATTAAGGTAAAGCTTAGGCAGGTAGTTAAGTACACATAGCACAATACATATCTGACATGAAGGAAAAAGTTGCATGACATGCATGTAGGTCCCAAAATGGAAAACAGCCCAAGAAATGAAGCAGTTTACTATGTGTAATAACTATGTGCCAGAGACACAGGAAGAAATCATGTTAGGGTCTGAGCATGGGGGAGCAGTAGGTAACTGAAACTAAGGAAATAACACATTGCAGCACAATATAAGTTAAGATAAGTTTGTGTTAGTATGTTGCATTTAACATAGCATGTAATTGCTTGAATGGATGCTTTTCTGCTACCATTGTTAGGCTGATAAAGATGGACAGTTGGAGTCAACCGAATTTGTATCAGATCAGACCCTTGCTGAATTTGTGCAGGACACATCTTGCAGCAGAAAGGGACTGAAAATCCCCTTCTGCTTCTTAAATTGCGTATCAAGGAGAATAAAGACCCAAGTCAACCGCACCAATTCAGACTTCCAGCTTAACATGGAGATTAAGCTGGACCATGTACTGATAACAGGAGGAGCCATGGGCAGCAAGGTGCCAGGTGTCAAAACAGCTAAACCTTTAAACCAGCTGAAGAAACTAAAGAGAAATTTGTTAGCAAACAGGTGAACTATACATAGACCATAATATGTGTGTACTTTGAGAGGTAGAAAGTGGCTCCTAGTGTTACGTAAAGCTGTGAATAGCATGGCAGGTTGACATGTTTTAAATAATGTATTTGTCTTTGTATTTGCAGGAGGAGTTCTACCGGATTCTTAATCAACGCAAAGCAGAGGCTGCACACTGTAAACCCCTGTGAGAGACATCAAGAGATGAACAAACCCGAATTGAGCAAATTTGCAAGTCAAGCCCCAAGCAGGCATTGAATCTTTGTACGTGTGAAAAAAGAACCGAATAGATAGAGTTAAAAAATGGAAGGAATAAACTAGTGTGTCCTGTTTCCAGGACATGTTGCAGGACAATGTACAATTTGATTGTAGAAGTAAATTTTTAACTGTTTGTTGCAGACTTTGATGTGTCATCAAGGGTGCAAGCCAATAACGGCACCATAAGGACACATTACTATGTAACAGGGCATGAAATTTTGAAGAGGATGAACCCACCCGAGAGCCAGAGCAACTCAGCTATATACCGTATAATATGAAGGGACAGGAGGACAGATTACTTCCTGAACACACTGAGGAAGGTAGGACAGGTCAATGCCGAGGACACTGACACAAGGCTGCCCCGGTACTCAGCCTTCTCAAATTTCCCTGAAGGTAAGTCTAATGTCACAATTATTTAAAGGATTTAATAGATGGCAACATGTAAATCAACTTTGTACATAGATGCGTTGTAGCTAGTAGTGATGCACGACCTTGTACTACAGTATGCAAATATTGGTGGCACTAGTAATTAACAAAATATTGGTGTTCATGCAACACAGATTTGCATGTTAACTATGTATATTTGCACTGGTATATGTCATTGTTGCACAGGGCACATGTAACTGTATGAGGCAGGAACAATCCTGCTTTCCTGCTGGTAATATTGTGGTAATAATTGATATGTTGCAGATGAAGCTTTAAAGTTGGCATACGACCTTGGAAACTACATGGATGTATTGTCCCCGGGACAATATAAACCTGATTCAAGTATTAAGAAGGGAGCCAACGTTTGGAAAGCTATGGAAGCTTTCAAAGAAAGTTACATGGGGAATGCCGATTTTGACCTGGTAAGCCATTCAGCTGGACCAGCGATCATAGTGGTAGTCATGGGGAAATTTAAAGACTTTGTAGTCAATGCATTGGGCCCAGATCCGTATGATGTCCTGAGTAATGTAAAGGAAGAAGTATCAAGAAAAAGACCTAACATAAAGAAAACACCAAAGAAGAGACCCTTGCAGACTGGGCTGTGGAGTGCTCTACACATTTTGCAGGCAAAGGTGGATGATGAGGCTTTTGAAGTGGCATCCAAAAAGGGCAGAACAGGTAAACTGGAGAAGAAAGGGACATGGAAGACTGAAACAGTGAAGACCGAGACAGTTGTAAACACTGATGATGATGGCAAGCTGTCTCCCAAGAAACCTAAAGTTTGCATAGACATTACAGGAAAACATGCGATAGAAATTTCTTCTTCTGATGAGGAGGGCACACCTCCTGGCACAAATGGAAATGGAACAAATGGCCAGTCTTCAGGTAAAGAAAAAACCGGTGCATCCTCATCTGGTCCTGCCATATCCCAGTCTGATTTGAACACATCCAATGCATCAGCTGCAACAGTGGACCAAGATACATCTGATGGGAAGAATGAGAGGCCACATGATAAGACACCAGGCAAGAGGTCACTTTCATTGAAAAGGAAGAAGCAGATGGCAGAAGCATTGCACTTTTAGTCAGAGACAGAAACAGATGATACAACAAGTGAAGAAACTGCACAAGTTGGAAAGAATGCTCAATGTCAACTATTACAAAGGGCTCAAGTGATGCTGAAGAAATTCCATGGTAAGCAACTGAAAGACTCA
>JBCAUI010005350.1:0-22479 GCA_038406195.1 Haplosyllis anthogorgicola
GTATTCATGCATGAACTAATCTACCTATGTTTTGATCAGCTCTACTCATCTGTGCAGAAGACCTGACATTTCATATACAACCAATCAAGTGGATTTTAAAGGCCTTACAACTCCCACAAGGACCACTCTTTGACATAAATTATCCTTTGAAGTGAAGAAGCAGTGCCATTTGTTGATTTAAAGATGTGTATTGTTGGTTCGGATATGAGGATAATTTTGGTTTAACTTTGAGACAGGCACATTGACTCGTAACAAGCCTAAAAGTTAATTATCTATGATAATGGTATAACTTTCCGTGATAATACAAAATTTAACTGGCGCATTTAAAAATTTTAATTAGTTATTAAAGGTCATCACAAGGCCAACTAAGTTACTGTCACAGTGCAGGATAAAAGGCATCCTATTTAGTCTTTTAGTATTGATATTCATGATATTTTTGTAAAAATGCCATTTCGGAAAGGACAATTTAACGTGAATATTAGTTTATTGTAATTGTAGAAAGACGATCAAAGTACATAGGATGTTTTGTTGATGCGGGCGAAAGAGTTCTGCCTGTGAAGGTGTCGGTGACCACCGAGTATATCCACATGACACCCGAACTTTGCGTTGAACGTTGTGCCGCTTGGAACTTTAAATACGCTGGAGTACAATTTCACTATGATTGTTTTTGTGGAGACATTTATAACAGGTAAGTGTAAATGTTGTGCAATGAGGGGCAAGCGTACAATGATATTTTAGTTAAGAGAAAAGAGAAATTCGAGGAAAATTATATCGCTGAAGAAATATTGCACAATGCACTTTTCTGTCATCCTTAACCTCATTTCCGGCAAAATCAGCACTTTTAGATAATTTGCAGTATATTTTATTAAAATTTTATGTTAAAGTTGACAGGTGTCGCATTAGGAGGTAACTCGAAAAAAACCCCTGGCTTTAAAACCTGTGGCCAGAGCCACTTTAGGTCCAAATTAGGGGTAACAATGATCCCACAAATGGTTGAGTGCTCGTCCCAAATTAGGAACTGCGAAGGTTGCCATCAAAAACTTTCAAAAAATTATAAAATTAAATTTATAACATTTAAATCAGATAATGAGCACTGGTAAATAATCTCCACCGATCCAAAAGCCTCTGAACAACACATAATCCGTGGAATACGAGATTACATGCCGAATATTACACAAGCGTTAATTTAAAATTCTCATTGAGTGAGAGTGTGTTCGAGTGTGCGAGCATTCAGAAACTTGGCTGGGAACTATTTACTATGCAATTCACGTTTACATCCCATAGAGCTAATGACATAGATCTACACTTTTCTTAAATTTATAGTTTTATTTATTGCATTGTCCGCTGCACCACAACAGAAGCGCTTCTCTGAAAACTAAAACCTGATATATCCCTGAACAATAAAATCATTTGACGGAATAGCACGTAAAAGATTAAGGGCATTAATTGAGATAGTATACATGTATATATACGTACCGTAAATGTCGGAAATAAGGCGCATGCGTGGAGGACCTAGTTTTTGCCCTGTGCCTTATTTAAAAATTGTCTTTGACCGATTTACAGACATGATAAAAGTACTATAACTTCACTGTTTTGTAAAAACATAATCCCATCCATAGAAAATTTGACTCATAACTTTCAAAACACACAAAGAAATATATCAAACTTTCACAAAATATATAAAACAAACCTGCAACAGTATGTGAGTACTTGTAAAATGTTCGTAATCAGAAACTTTTGGGATGCAAAACTTTTCATTAGTCAGCCCAAAAAAGGGGGTGCGCCTTATTTTGGTAGTGCGCCTTATTTCCGACATTTACGGTATTTGTAATTTTTATGTCATTCTCATGTGGTACCCCAAGTTTTACGGTTTTTGAAACTTTTGTGAATCGAGGTCAACTTAATATGGCCATGGTTTGGAATGGTTTCAGCAAGGCGAAGGCTTGGTACGTCGATGCTGAATGCAACAAATACTGTTACGGAGATCCGGACGTAAAGTGCGGAGGAGAGTGGAGAAATTCCGTTTATAAGATATATCCTCCTTCATTTGAAGGCGGTCAAGGTAAAATACAATATTGCTCTCGTACAATAGAATTGTTTTGAACGGAACCTTTTTACAGCGTACCTGCCTTTTACGGCAGTGTAACTGTAAAATGAATCTTGTTATTCATGTTCATTTTACTTGTTTTGTACGGCATACCTCTCTTTTACGGCATCTTTGCCCTGAAAAATTAGGGTGCCGCTAAAAACAAGTTCTACTGGAAAAAAATTAAAATTTACCAGAAATACACAAAATATACCACACGAGTCCTCGGAAACATATTAGCGTTACTTAGTTCACAATTATTGCAATACGATACTGTGATAATTACGCTTGAAACTTAGATAATATTTCTGGACATTGCAAAAATAAGTAGCACATGATTTTTGAGCGAAGAAACTGAATATTACGTTTACAGTGCTGTTTCTGATAACTCTGCATTCACGATCATACGGGCAGAGATAAGAAGTCTTAATCGCATTGCCATTATAACAAGAATAGCAAATGGTGCGTAAGTCGTTTACATTAGCAACTTTGAAAATTAAGAGAAGTCTGAGATAAACTGAGCCGAACATTAACTTCCGGTACACTTTGGCCATTTCGAAGCGTTCGCTTGTTCGCTTTATTTGTGTTGGTAAATGTTCGTGAAATAACGATAAACGGTATTTTAGTTTTCACCCTGGAACCAACATATCTGGGATGTTACTATTGGACTGATGGAGGAGTCAACATGGATGCTGAATTAATCAACAATAAGATGATGAGGCCGATTATATGCAGCGCGGCTTGCAAAGTACTGGGGTGAGTCACAGTGTGAGCGTGTGTGCATATGTGTGTTCGTGCGTGTTGTGTTTGTGTTGTTGTTGTCATTTTTGTGTGTGTTTCTCTCTGTCAAGATAATTTTCAAATCAATATTTGTACTTCTGGAAAGTGATATATTGGTAAAAGAGGTATGAATGAGGTTTGAACATAGAATGGACCAAAATTGTCCAGTATAAATCTATTCTACAAATTGTCCTTCTTTTTGTGCGTATTACCATGTGCATGCGTGTGTGCTGAAGGTTTACCCTGCATAACAGTTTATAAAACTTACATAACAAATGAAGTACATATTCACAATAATTATCCTTCACAAAGCAAATAAACATTTGCAAAACTGTACCTTTACACGAATGTTTCCTGAAGGTACACAAAGGCTGCCATCAGGGACCATCAACACTGTAAATGTGGAAACGAAGTTGGAGACCAGAGGCCCCTCGGTGACTGTGATCGTCTGTGCAAAGGGGACGAGGTATCGGCGTGCGGCAGAGATTGGGAACATTCCGTGTACGATACTCAGTCCATCACACTGCCCAGTTACCTGGAGGATCCCACAGGTATGTAACGAATATATAGTCACATAAACGTTTAACTGAATAGGTTCAGTAACCTCTTTCCATCATTCAATAAGAGAGAAACTTTATTTTGAGTATCTTCTGTTCCCAACGGTTAACTATCACACTTGCCGGAAGTGAGTGGTAGTAGCATACTTGGCCGGAATATGAGAGGTTGGTGGTTCATGCTCAAAGTAATTGAAAGGCATATCATTTGGAAATTTAACCAATCATAATGGACAGATGGTAGATTGTAATCGTCCGACTGATAATATATTTTTGCAGGTGAACCGGACCATTTCTATTACGGATGTTTCTCATTCGCCGACCAAGCTTTTAGAGACTTAAAGATGGAGCATCCGTCCTCATTACAAACAGTGAGAAACTGTTTACGTCTGTGTGCTGCAGTAGACGTCACTTTTGTTGGTGGGTAGTGTTATGTATCTTATCTATCACCGCATGGACATTCTTTCGATTTTGTACAAATTTACCCCTTATGCTTCTCAACAGCACAACCGGGAACTCACGAATTGATCTAATTTCCGTTTATATTTTGCTTTGTTCACATGTATACTTATCTCACAACAGAAAAATATGAAATTATTTTCTGTTAAGCCATTTTCGACTGGTAAAACACAAACTCGAATTCATGTTATCAGCATTTGCGCTGAATTCAAATGGACAGCTACATTAGCTCTTATTATGGAAAGCATAAAGCACTCCAACGTGGACCGAACACAGCTCACCAGCACATATGGTGATTAGGGGTGTCAAACCGTGCTGTTCACAAGGACCGGTTAACCACAGGTGATTGACCAGTTAACCGGTCTGGACCAGTCTGGATGGGTCTTCAGTGGAGGTGCCAAATATTCAAAAAGTGATAAGTAAATTGTAGGTTGATGCTCATAATTAAATGTGCAAACTGTAACTTAAAAAAATTGAGGTCATGGTTGTGTTTGTTTTGTTATTCAGTTCAAAAAAATTTACAGTGCTCAAAATGGCACTTCTACTTATGTCAGAATAAAATGTATATTTTTGGAATCAGGAGAACATAAGCTTTCAAGTGGTATAGGTGCCATTACAGTTCAAGCAGGTCATGTGATATCACATGACATCATTTTCAGCCATTATTTTTGGGTGTAACGATGAGATTTACTACCAGTAGATTGCAATAAATCTATTTTCAAATTGATACAATTGCTAGTTTTTGCAATACGGGGTACGAGGTGGTGTTTACATTGTGATGTCATGTTGCTAAGGATGACATCAGTTTGTTACAATGTTACATTCTGACATAAAGGCCTTTCATTTGAACTTTGGCTTATCTCAAACTTTTTGAGTTGCCCTTCAAGTTCAATAACTGGAGTATTCTGCATATGATTTTTTGGCCTCATCTTCCAACGTTATTCACAAAAGTGTTGAAATTTTAAACATATTTCACAGTTAAAACTTTATCACACAAGCAGCCAATATTAACCATGGTCCATGGTTCACCACCAATTGGGACCGATCCAAGCAATGGACCGGTTAACCGGTCCAGCTCGGTTAACCTTGACACCCCTACAATGTACATGTAACTTATTCACAGATATTCGTCGCAAGAAAAGTGAAGCTAATTTTGCATAGAAAATGAACACAATAAAACTCACAATCACAAATTGGAAAATAAATAAGTACAATGTAAGTAAATATTCTTTTAGGATAAATGTTGGATTTTAAGAAGTCTGTTTAAAAGTACACCTAGACCAGTGAAACTTCCCAAAACTTTCAACTGTAGAGGTAGAATTGAAATTCAATACATGTACATGTATGTTTAACTTTTTCCTGATGTAACATTAAAAAATGCGAAACAACAGCTTCCTTTTCCCTAATAATGGTGAATTTTGTATTTTGAATTTTTATGGTCAATAAACTATTTCCAGTTCAACAAACTTAAATTCATAGGTTTCTGTTAAAATGACCACAGAACAAAACGAGATTTAAGAAAATGCAAAACAATACACAACATAACAAATTTACACAGGTTTAATACACAAAACTTTAAATTATGTAATTCTTTGTCGTTGGAAATTAAGCAAATATATATTAGAAATATCTGTAAAGTTTTTTGAGCCAACTTCTCATTTTCAGTAATTAGCTCATGAAGCAATATTTGGACTTTCCGTAGAAATTGTTCTTTGATATTTGTAAATTGCAAAGTGTCCTGTAAATGTTGCAAGTTATTTTACAGTTGTCTTACAATATTTATGTGACTGCTTATGTGACTGTGTTTGCGTTGGATAATATTTACACTTTTTAACGCTTTAATGTGGCGCTCTTTGGTATCTTTTTCCTTTTTTTGAAGAGTCGGTGCAACACTGGCTTTCTGCAGAGAGCATTCACAATAGCATTCACAATATAAACGCTTATCCAAGGATAATTCTATTTTGTCTACAATATATTCCAATTTTGTTACACCGAATATTTTGGGTTACTTCCACTAAATAATGTATTTTTTCGGTACCAAAGAAACATATTCCAATATCCGTGGACAACAGCAGTCAGTGAGCAACGCTTTTCACCCAAATGTTTGGGAATATTGACAAAATATGGGCACATGTACAATTACACTCCTCCCCGGATATATCGATATCCCGCTTATATCGATACAATCTCTTGCAGTCAGTCAAATTAAAATATATAGATTTTTGTCCTGCTTATATCGATAAATTTTATGTCGCCAAATTTATCAATATAACAGGGGAGGAGTGTATATGAAACATGCACTTTAACACATTTCAGCCATAATTGTACATTCCACCCATTTAAAGTGTATATCACTGTATATCACATTTTTTTCTGTCCGCATACAGCCCAATTTAACATGAACACCGCATTCAATTTCGCTGAATTGTGTTGAAACACCACCAGCACATTTCATATTTTTACTACAATAAAGTGATAGCAAGTTATTCAATCAGGATAGCACACTAAAATCACATTTCTTTTGCAGCATTCCATCCATAAATGCGAGCTATACGAATTCAGCAAATTTTAGGCTGCATCGGACAATACAAGACTAGGACAATACATGTACTTCAAGAACCCACATCATATTAGAATCATCACATTAAACTCTGTTTTGAACATATCTTTAATGTTCTTGAGCTTTTAAAATATGGGGAAATTATCGTCACAGTGTAAGGGTGGTATACAGATTAGCTATGGTATAAATAAATTTATGTTATGTGAGAAATAGTATACACATGTAACGTTAAACATGAATATTCATCAATGTGAATTACATTTTAGAATTGCGGCATATTATTCATCTTACACGCTAAAAGAAATCACATAAATATATAAATATTACACAAGATACTTTAAATATCTGAACTTTAAATTGTGTGTTATTAAATCTTGAGTACACAGATCATTCGATCTTGTCACATTTGTTGCCTCACAATTATTTTCATTTACATGTACAGTATAGCCTGATATTAGACAACAATAGATTTTTCTGCTTAGCCATTCCAAATACTTCCTGAGGAAGTCTACCTCAAATACTAGTGACATCATCTCCACTAAAGCTTTCATACGGTGGTCCCCTATAAATTAAACGATGTATTTAAATCTTTTTTTATTTTTTTTTCTAAAGTTTTGGTGGCAACCGTCGCAGTCCATAATCTGGGACCAGCGCACAATCATCTTTACACGCTGCTTCTTTCATACAGTGGTCCCTATGATTTAAATGTATTTAATCTTTATTTGCTGCCAGCTGGTTTGCAATAAATTGGTCCTATTTATTTATTTGTAGGGAATCACACGTAAATACAACAAGCATTACTGCAGGCAACATATGGACTGCACTCGAGCAATATGTTTTCTGTTCGGAAACAAAATTACATTCATTCTTAAAATACATGTACAATTATTCCAAATGCAGATTTAAATTCATTCTAAAATGGCACATAATATGACAACATACACTTAAGTTAAAATACGAACAATCATTGTGCAACACAAATCAAGATAACATCCTTTTTTTCAATAACAATAATGTTCACAACAAAATAATAAATACGTATCACAAAAATAAAGATTGTCAAGTATAAAACCGAATCTGGTCTCATAAAACGAAAATAAAATTAAGCACAAAATTACAAAAGGCAAATTCAAAAGGCCATCTTTTTAAAATTTTCAACTTTAATGAAATATTCTAGTCTACAATAACTTAATTTAACACTGGGTACATCAGGTACATTTTCTCCAAACTAACTACCTTTTGAAAACTGCCAAGGTTGATAACAACAAAGTAACAAATAAAAATAACAGACTCACAAAATAATTGAGATTGCATTCACACAAATTATGCAATTAAAAATCGTTCTCTAAAAACAAGTACACTAAATCATCAAATAAAGTAGTTACTGTACCTTTAAGACAAAAGATTTTAGCATTAATAGTTTGCCTGGGTAGATATGGACAATAATGGATATTTTGCCAATCAGTTAGATCCTTAACATGGGTTGAAAATTAAACATTTAAGGAATTCAGGATACTATTAGAACTGTGGAACACAAATTAAAGATAAAGACTACCAAATTATGGATATTTATAACATGTTAGATGAGGCTACACAAAAACTTTCGGAATATTGTACCTTTTCAGAAAAGTGAGGTACACAAGGGCACTGCCTCATTCCTTTTTTTTTTTTTTGAAAAGTTATAATGTCTTACTTTTTCCTTCATTCATCTACTATCCAATAACGGTCATACTTTACTAGCATTCATACAATACAGGTGAGAGATGCAGTTTAGATCTTCAATTGGTCGGAAATACTGTGTTCTTCTGGTACATAATTGTAAGACCAGCGAATGCATCTTGCCCATTTTAATCGGATTAAAAATACAGCGTGTTTATGTCAATACAGCAAGTTAGTCGGCTTTCAGCTATCACTTGTGTACATGTAATAAGTTTACAAAGCCATAAAATTTTACGAATTGCCAATTACAAATAATATCATGCCATCAAGATGGCTTTAAAACAAACGCACTTTCCATTTATTCTGTACTGTGTAAAATGTATATTAAGGTTGTACAATAATTGATTTTGTAAATGCCCACTTGGTTAATTAAAATATACTTGCTGCCAGTTGGATTTATTCTATGCACCATTTGTCAAGGAAAATTTTCACTCTTACAAGAAAGTTGATTTCATCGCTCAGGCTTGTTGTGCTTAAAACAATTCAATGTGTTATAACCATTTTTGATAATGACCTGTAATCAACGGTTTCGGAGGAATCCATTTCATGGTCAATGTAGAAGTTGTACCAGTCAGTCCTGTTTCCGCTACCGGTGGTCCACTCCGTCGTTCAAAATCACTTGCACCACTGGAATATTCTGTTAAGTCACTTGCACTGTCCAGAAACAACCTGTCATTCTTTTGTAAATCAGCCAATTCAGTCATTAACCTTTGCTTAATCAGTTCCTTATTCTTCTTCGATTGCTTTGGTTTTTCCATTGCTCTGTCCTTGAGATCTGAGCCTTTCATCTTTGCTGTGGGTTCACCCGTTGATAACACGGCATTAACTACTTCGTTATCCACCTCATTTTCAGCGTTTGCTTCGGTACTTGCTTCTTCAATATCAGCTTTCAAATCTTTACACACGGCAATTTTCTCTACCCTGCGTTTAGCCCATTCCTCTGCCTTTTTCTCATACTGAGCTACACCATGGTTTGGGTAGTTTAACGTTTTATGCTGATAGAATACAAGTGAGATCCTTGTGGGTTCGTACCTGTTTGGATGTTTCAAACCTGTCGTGGCGTGCAGTTCACGTTTCGCCACTTCAAAGAAGACTGAACCGTGAGTCAAAGCGATTGCCACTCCACCAATATTTGGATCCGTGAACACATGGGAATTATCACTGGGTTTCTCAATGCGCTCAAAGGAAGATTCAGCTGACGACTCTTGTGTGGACTGATGTGTAGCCGTACTTTCTGATTCAGAAGTCCGCAGATACTCTGCAGTCTCTGGTTGAGGTGGCTGTAGATGACTGTTCGGAGTTACTTTCACAACTGGCGGTTTGACATGAGCATTAGCACCATTTGGAAAGATACTTTGTTGCAGTTTCGTCTGTTCTTGAGTTTCTGCTTGATTAATAGCAGTTTCTGATAGGAGATGTAGCCCTGAAATATCAGACTGATCATGCTGACTCAGCAGATGGTCACTTTGTTGTGGATTAAACAGTTGTGTTTGATCAATTGCATCTAGGAAATTATCCAGACCCTGAGTACCACACGCCTCTTTAGTTGGTTGCTGCCTGTGGATTTGTGTTTCACTTGGGTGGGAAGAATTACGATGACCGGTATTAACTGAATGATGTGACTCGGGTGCATAGTTCTCATGGTCTAAATTGCTGCGTATTTCACGTGCCGTCTCTCTACACTGGTCTTGCATATGTGCATGTTGATGTCCGTCTCTCGTATCGTTTATTACGTGTTGCTGCTGTCCATGAAAACTTAGTCCACCCGTGTTCTGCTGATGCAGTGTGGGTATAGTTTGTCCAGTCGTGTGCGTAACTTGGTTTGGCTCCTGAAGACCATGTTTAAAGTGCTGTGGTATGTGTTGGTATTCATACATAGTCTTCCCTGAGATATGTTGCTGCTGCTGCCCCTGTTGTTGTTGCAATTTATGTGTTGCGTGTACTGGTAAAGTGTGTTTTTGTATCTCGTGTGTAGTAAACTCAGAGACGTGTTGCCATTTTTGAGTTGTCTGACCGGATGGCTGTTGTTGCCTTGCAGGTGTCATTTGTACTCCTGTTGGCTGTTGTTGTACCTCGTTTGAAAAGAGCTCTGATGCATGTTGATGTTCATGAGTTGCCTGCATGGATGTCTGTTCTTGCTGCTTACTCGTGGTATACCCCAGAGGGTGTTGTTGCTTTTCGGACATCTGTGCTGGAATGTGTTGTTGCAGTGCAGATATTTGTACCGGTGTTTGATATTGTTCGGGCATCTGTACCGGTGTGCCCTGACGGCTATCTGTACATTGCAATTTTGTGTGTTGTGACTGTTCATGTTTCTGCTGTTTTGTATTATTCGTTGAACCATAAAACGGAATGCCGTGGGAGTACAGTTCGTTTACTGGTTTATTTGCCTCTCGATAACTGTGAGGCCCAACAAAAGCTGGGAACTCTGGAATGAGTTTTGCATTTGGTGATTCATCGTATGGACTGCCATAACCAGATGTCGTTGTTGCCCCACTGTAATAAGATCCTACACTTTGTGGTCTGTTATCTCTGTCCTCAGCTGGTGCATTATCTGGATAAAGTTTAGCCATTGGACTATAGTTGAAATACTGTTCGATACTTGGAGACTGGGGCAGGTACGAAGGTTGAGATGAATGTTTAGCCTTTGATGACGGCAATGGATTGCAATAAAGCGATGGAAACAAACTTGAAGGTTGTGCAAAATAATCTGGTACCATTGCCGTGTTCTGTTGACTGTGACTATGATTGGCCACTGACACTTGATGTTGATGTTGCAAAGCACCATTTTCATTTACAATTGAAGAATGTAGGATATCCGAACTATCGTGATCTAAAGACTGTTGCTGCATTGCAAATGTATTGCAAAAAGATCCCTGAGGTTGATCTCTATTATTGCTGTTTACTGTGTTTTGACTCTCATAAGAAGCCCATAGTTTTGGTAAATTCAGTTGTGTTAATTCTTTGTCACATCCCCGAGCTTCTAGTGGTCGATACACTTCTGGTTGCAGACGTAATACTTGTTGTGGATGATCCATAAGTTGTTGTTGTTGCTGCCTCTGGAGTTGTGGATACATTTCCTGTTGATGACATGGACGTTGTTGCAGTGGATAAACTTCCTGTTGTTTTGGATGGGCTTGCTGTTGAGGATGTATTTGTTGTTGTTGTTGTTCATGTTGTTGAGAATTTATTTCTTGAACAAATTGTTGTTGCTGCTGTTGATGAAGATGGTGTTCTTTCCCTGATATCGTTGTACAAGATGTTTGGCTTGTACATTGTTGCATACTTCCTGAGTAACTTTGCTGCTTACTCCAATTTTCAAACGCTGCATTAAAGTTGTATCTCTGGACGGATGATACTGAACTCTTAAGTCCCCGAGCGGAATAATCCGACTCGGGTATCGGCATCAACCTGGACTTACATCGTTTCTTAGGCAAATAGCCTGAAACAGACGCTGTTTTATGACTTAATCCTGCAGGATTTTCAAGTTCCACTATCCGAGACTTTTGCTTTTTTTGAACCTGCACAATTGATTGTTTCCTTTTTCTTCTGAAGCTTGTCGCTGTTCTTTCTATTGAATCATACACATAGTCAAGTTTTTCTGGCAGCACAAAATCTGAAGGGGAGGGGCTGTTGTCAATTCTGTCGGCAGGAGCTATTACGGTTATCGGACTCTCTTTATTGTTACTATGACACGATGCGTATGCATGGTCTTTTCCTATGGTCAATGACTGTGCAGATTGATAATGCTGGAATGGTAGCTGTCGATTCTGGTCAAAGAGTTGTGTAATTGCGTGTCCTTGATAATGCCGTGTTACATTGTGTTTTGGCATTGTCCTTTTATTTCGTAAGTGTGCGTTCAGAGTTTTTCTTGCCCTGCTTCTAGATTTTCCTCTCATTGCCAAAGCACACCCCTTAACAAAATAATACGGACGTATCTCGCCATCTTCCTGCTTGAAGACTTTTTTTATCAAATCATTTTTGATACGACCGCCTTGGAGTGAATGTAGCCGGACACCGTCTTCAATAATATCTTCTCTGTACAATCTTCCCGGGTCAATAAAATGCGGAACATCTTGTCCGGGAAGCTTTCCACTCCGTGACGTCGGGATGTTTGGCATGTTGCTTGATGGAAACAGTTTTCTTCTACCTCGATATCCTTGGTACCATCGTCTTCGTTTAGCTAATGCTCTTTTCTTACTTGTTGAAATCAAAGGTATTGATCTTATTCTCAATGTTTGCCTGTAGCGTGTAAGCACCTGAAATATTAAAAATATATCCGACACCAACTTTTACATTTCTTTCTGTACTTCTTCTAAATGACATTCATACAAAGCCAACAACACCTTCCCCTTTTCATCTTTTGTATCTTTGTGAGTTTTAAATGCATATTATTGATTAGTAATAAACTAACGTCTAATGCACGAGTCTTTGTCTTCTCCATCTGGGCATCTCTGCTATCGAATTCGTCAGTTTCTTCTAGTATGCACATGGGCAAAACATGGAGTTGTTCATCTTTTAATGAATCCCATTCTAAGCCTCTGTGTTTCGTCAAGGTTACAACCTGCCAAATAATTGATCTGATTTATTGAGGAACATGAATTATGATTTTTGTACACTACAGTTCATGCACTTTTTTTCCTGCCATACATGTGTGACTGTACAACCTTTATTTACCCGTGACTTTGCTTGAAGATTGGGAAAATGAATGGAAATCTTCGTGGTCGTTCTTACCATAGTACAACCGTTTGCCATGTTATGCTGATCTTTGTGTGCATGTGCGCAGAAGTCTACACATGCGGTTACCCCGGAAAATGGACGACCCTTCTCGAGTCCTAACCGGCAGCTCTCACCTTCATCTTCGAATTCACACTGAAATACGGAAGAAAAAAAAACCTTAATACTTTACCAGTAACCAATCGCTCTTACAGAATCATTGGAAATTAAACACACATGTACTGTGTTGCATACACTTTACCATATTATAGTAAGATTTCGGTGCAACTCGTTTGTAAAGTGGAGTGAGGTTTGTGACTAGATTTTGAAGTCTGCTTCCTAATTCTTCTTCCTGCATACAAATAAGATATCCCACTTTAATTTAAAAAGGTTTTTCCAAATATTGCAAAAACGAAGGTCAATAGATTACAACTAAGATTCTCTAAAGAAATGCTTCTTTCAAGAGTAATCATTTGCCTTCATTGATTTCTTTTTTCAAAAAAATTTTATACCTCAGATTCATCTTTCAATTTGAATTTTCTAACTGCTTTTCCACTTCTAGCAAATTTGCATCCATTATAATACATAGACCAGGAACAACCAAACGAAAACGATGCACCACCCAATTCTCCGTTCCACCCTTGACATGCACATGTTTTCCTAAGAAAAGATTGTATGGTTGAAGTCAAAAAAACAAAAATACAGAAGTACTGTATTTTATAAAATTCTTTACCAAGCATGAAGGATACATCATATCACCATATTATATATCAGAAAATAATGAATGTTTTCTGTATTTCGTAGACATAATTAGGTACGGTTTATAACTTAGTAAAACATTGAAACATACTTTTCGTTGACCCCACAACGTCGTTCCGTCTCCGAACCATGCTTAGGTAATTTTTTTATCAAGTAATCATACAAATTATCAGCATGTGGCAACTTAACTCCTTCCCATGCCACTATACCAATAATAATAACAGCATAAGGGCAAGTATGCTTTGGGCGACGTCTTGTAACAACCAGCAATTTTTCTTGAAGACCAGACCTTCTTATGATCTGTAAACGACAAAAAACGACTTTTGTTTGTTCCTGTTACAGTATTTTCTTTTCATTCATTTAAGTTCTGGCCTTGTATAAGCACGTTATTAGTATAATTATTCTACACCTGCAAACCATTTCAAATTTGTATCAAACAAATGCACAAGTGTACAAATGTACACTAAACCTTTTGAAAGAATAGTTCTTCTACAGCCCAATTAAAGCAAGATGGTTAGCGTAAAAGATACATATATTTGGCACATTTTACCCATTTTGCCACAGGGCAACCTTGTTCGCCCTTTCCCTCTCTTCCGGTGTAAAGTACTTTTTCGATCCGGATAGCATTCCCACGCAAGTCTGTTCTGCTTTCCATTAGTTCACGAATACCTTTAACTGAAGACGCAGCCCCAAGATGAGAATAGTATGGCCCTTCGATGTGTGGATCATGTGGTTCTAAAGTAAATAATACACAAGTAATCACACGATTTTCCATTTTAAACTCTACAACACTTTCATATTGAACAGTACAAATGCATTACAGCACAACCTGTCTTGAGCGGCACCTGTCTTGGGCGACATTTTGCTTTTTATGAAAGTTTTACCCTAACATGAATCCTTAATATTCATGTTTATCTTGCCTGTTTTTAACGGCATTCTAGTCATCAAAAAGTAGGGTGCCGCTCAAGGCAGGTCCCACTGTATTTGAGTCGATGAACTGAATTAACTTACGACCATTCAAACAAGGACACTCTGGCACTTCCTCCGGCAAGTTTCTTCTCAGACGTTCCACCAATGACAGAGGTTCAGTTGGGAGGATATTTTTAACCGCATCTTCGTCCGGATCAACTTGAATTCTTTTTCCTTCCGAATCCGTGACCATTATGTTGGCACCATACCTACTTGGTGTCGAAGGCACTCCCATGGCAAGATCTGCTGGTACTGGGCTACCACTTAGTGGAGCCACTGTTGTGGACGGTATACCCACTTTAGGTTCTGTTGGACCAGGAGTACTCGACATAACCCTTAGGTCCATAGGTGCATCTGGATATGCTTGTGACGCTTCATTTTGGTTGTTTTCTACTTCCAGTTGCGCGTTGTCAACTGCAAAACCTATGACAAAGAATGAACAACCGTTATTAGTTTACGTTTGGGGCCAGACTTTATGTTACGTTTGTTTCAAAGTTACTTTTGCAATGTCTCGAAGAGCAAAATGCGTTTGCAAGAAATTATTTGTACTTCCTTGTTCCTTACAAGTAATGATGTTACATGAGTAGTAAAGTTTAAATTGTACGTATTATTTCACTTCTGTTCAACATAAAATTTTCTCATCAATGATCCTTTTTTTTGCAACTAGTGCGGTACAGTGTGCTTATCTAAACTGATAAATCGAACTTTATGCTTACCATTTCTTAACTAGTACCAAGTAGTCAGCATATAATTCGATTTATAATTTTCATAAAGTGACATCTGTTTGGGGTTTTTTTCTTTTGCTGTTGTTCCCGAAAAAAAGCACCCCCCAGTCTTGCCCTTTTCTGTCGATACTAGCTTTACGGTGATCGGGTTTACTGCCAGTGACATTGTTAATTTCTAAATACAGGCTATGAAGGCATTTAAAGAAACGAACTAAACATGCGAAAACGAATTGCAACTTAATGTACATTTATTATAATACTCCATACATGCTGGTATAATGTACATTTATTGACACAGAAAAACCTGCCTTGAGATACACGTAACAAGAGCAATATTCAAAAATGCAGACTTGCCTGTCATAAATTTTATCCACACTTAGGAATTTTACACTCACATTCTATCAAAATATAACTTGTTAAAGTGGTCGTAAAAGTAGGCAAGGTGTAAAAGAAACAGAAATAAACTTACAACAAAGCTGTAACAAAGCGGTCCTCGAAAGTGAAAACGTGAAGGAATACGACAACAAACAGAACATGATAAATACATTCAGAAAAATACATGTGCATTTGCATTCAAATTGGAAGCATATTATGACTATCTTTTGCACGCATCCATGAGAGATTACTGGAAATGTTCCAGGCTTCCAATTTATGCTTCCAGTTTGAATCTATGTTACAATATAGGTAAAGGAGGTATGCAAATCAAACATTTAGTGAAAGGTGAAAACAGAATCTTAAAACCAGGCTGCATAACTGTGTAGTAAAACTTGTTTGATCATAGTGTGCAAGTAAGCAACCATGTGAGTGACTGACCCACCCTGGCTTTGAAACCGGCAGAGTCAACCCAAGTCCGAAACAGTGGGCACTAGTTGCTCCTTATGGACCAATAGTGCTCTGGAACATGCATTGAAGTATACTTGTCCCCGTTTGATATATTTGATGCTGAATTTTCAATCAAATTAAACAGGATATCGAATTATATCAAGTAAAATAACATAGTGGTTGATGCAGGATGAAGCTGAAATTTTGATCGAATTATCTGGGGGCAGGTATACTTTTACATGTCATTCAACACCGCACTGAGAACAGCCAAGTTCCTAAGACCGAAACAAGTTTCACTGCACACATACAAATGACTACTAAGACTTAATAAGTGACAGATGCAATATTTACACATGTGCAGACATAACCACCAAAGGTTGGAAGAGTATTTACAGTAATTTATAAGTATTTAACCAACTCACAAGAATTCGCCTCTGAACTTGATGTAACGACCGTTAACACATTGTTATTGTCAACCATTTCTGAAGAATCCGTAAGTTTCTTATTCAAAAATTTCCACTCCGCATTGTTACCCATATCCAGAGATGTGACCAAAGAAGGACTGCCGTTTGCAATGGCAAAATTATGTGAGACAGCGGAAGGGACATTGATAGGGTAAGATGAATTTGGCTCTGTACTCAATATACTGGAGAGCTGAGCTTCATCTGACGACTTTGTGATGGTACCTTCATTGCTTGGTACATTTTCGATGCTACCGTTCGTATTCTGTGTCAATTCGGATGCGTGAAATTGTGGTGATTTCGCACATAATTTCTCATTTAAATTGGACAAATTCCTATCGACACTTTGAATAATTGAAGGGTGTTGTATATGGTCCATATGCGTTTTTACGGTGTTGTCTGTGGCGTGCATTGTTTCATTAACAGAAAACTGTGGAGTGGCCTGTTTCTTTTCATCAAATACTGGTTCTTCAGTTTTGAAGTGCGCTTCTGATAAATATTTGCTGTCAGATTGATAATGTTCCAGTGGCTGGAAATCAGAAGTTTGTAACTGATCATTCATAGAGACCTCCGCTCGTTCAGTTTTTGGAACAATGCCTTCTGTCTCTAATTTTATCTCCGTTTTCACTTCTTGCTCTTTTCCTGTAGTTTCAACATCTCTGACGGATGTTTCAGACTTCGAAACTACTTGGCCTTGGGCCGAGGACGAAATGTGATGGATTACTTTACTGTCATCGTGGGATACATAATGCACGTCTGCTTTGGGAGCTTCAGCCTTGTCGATGGATAAAGGGAGGCTTTTAAGCTTAGGAGCTTTTCCAGGTTGATCAAGATGTTTCTCAGTGTCATGTTCAATACACGAATTCTCACGTTCTGCTTGCACTAGCTCATCCATTTCTGATGCACCAAGAATTAATGCCAATTCATTGACTTTCTTTAGCATTTCTTCGGTCACATTCTTCATTTCCTCTAATATTTTGGTGTCATTTGCTATGCTGACATTGCACTCCATTTCCTGTAAGATTTTACGTTCCAACTTCAAATTTGTCAAAGTAGTTTTGTATGCCGTCTCGTCGTCTAGGAATTCCTGTACCGCGTCAGTGTCTGTGACTGAAGAACCTGTGTAACGTCCAATGGGCTTGGGTGCTGGAACTATTACTGTTAACTTCGGGGCGATGTGCAGTCGACCAGTTATTGATGCAATGTTCACAACACACTGATTTATAATATTTCTGGCATAAACTTGAGCAGCGAAGAGGTGAATGTATATTTGATTTTGCCTGAGTAATTGCCCGAGTTCATTGTTATTTCGAGGGTTCTCTCCATTCCTTATTTTTTCTTTTATTACACCATACTTGATCTGTTCTTCTTGTAATCTTTGGATGAGGGGGTCATCACCAACATAACTATTATCTGCTGTTTCTGCGTTTAACGCCATTGCTAACAATTCTCCAATTTCTGTGAACTGCCTTTCAATGGAAGACGAGATATCACCAATTTCTTCGTCATACGTCAGAATGTCATCAACTGCGTTCTTGGCAACATTGCTCTCACATTTCAGATGATCAATTACCAGTTTCAGTGGGTCAACTCTAGATTTCGTCAGTTCCTTGGAAGTGGATTCCCACATCTTCAGCATCCCTTTTTGCAGCTTCATCTGCTGGTCTATTTTTGTGGGATCAAGCGTCCGACGCCGATTTGCCGATATTATACTTGAATTTCTTGCAGCACCTTTTCGAACAGGAAGATCTGCTCTGGCCATGTTTCTCCTTCGATACTTTTTTGGGATATCACTGTCGCATGATGCATCATTAGGTGTTGCCTTTACGGCAGTCACCTTTTTCTGGTTCGATACTTTTGTTTTTCCCGTCTTCATGTTGATCAAGATAGTTTGTGGGGGTTGATGATATGTTGCGTTACATTTTGCCACAAGATCTGAGCGCTCTGTTACGCCTGAAGTCGCTATCATCTGTTCTGATGTTGAATTGAAAGTTTCCACTGGAATTTCACTGGGCTGCTCTGTCTCGGTTGAAAGCACTTGAGAATGAAGATCTTGATCTACTGAGCCTGGTTCGGAAGAAGAAAGATGTCCTGGATTACTACTTTTAGGCAAAACACGTATCACCTTTTTTGAAGTGCCATTGAGCACAGAACCATTATCACTGGTAAGCTGGCGTGTTATTGTTTGATTCTGATGCAAGGCCTGACTATTCCTGTGGGGCCCAGGCGACACTGTTTCTTCTGCTGATTTCTCGACCACGATTGGTGCAATTTGTGTGCCAGTCTCTTGTTTACCGTGGAGTGCCGTTGTGGTGATAACTTGTTGCCCACCCCTAATGTTACCATGAGAAATAACTGGTTTGACAGTATGTTGGGATGTCTGTTGGCTACTAGGGGATACATACTGCTGGTAAACATTCTGATAACAATAAGATATAGTTTGCTGGTTACTATGGGTTACAGCCTGTTGATTACCATTGTAGATAGGCTGCTGGCAAACTGGATGGTTGCCATTGGATACAGACTGCTGCTGAACTTGGTGGTTATCATGGGTTACAGTTTGCTGGTAAATCTGGGGGTTACTATGGGAGAGACGCTGCTGGTAAACTTGCTTGCTATTGTGGGGCACAGTCTGCCGATGAACTTGTTGGTGACCTTGAACTTGATGGTTACCATGGGATAGGTGCTGCTGGTGAACCTGCTGGCTCCTACAGGATACAGGTTGGTAGTGAGCCTGTGGGTTACCATTGGATACATGTTGCTGGTGAATATGCTGGTTACCATAGGGTACAGGCTGCTGGGGAGCTTGATGGTTACCATGATTTCCTGTCTGATGAACCTGCTGATGAATCCAATGGTTCCCAAAGGAGAAAGACGGCTGTTGAACCTGGTGGTTACTGTGAGATACAGGCTGCGACTGAACATGATAGTTACCATGGGATACACTCTGTGAATTGACTTGATGGACTTGGTTACCACCATTGTGTAAAACTGGCTTAACAAATTGTTGGAAAGCCTGATTGTTAACATGGGATTCAACTGATTTGACAGTCCTCTGGGTTTTCTGACAAGCATTAAGGGGTTCATTATTGCCTGGTACAACTGCTGTCGTAAACTGTCTATGCACTTGTCCACTTCCATTAGGTGCATTATAATATTGTTTAACCTGTGTTTTATGCTGCATAAATGCCAGACTATCAGAATGTAACACATTGTGCCCCTGGACAACTGGTACAGAAGATTGCTGTAGCACTCGTTCTAGCTGCTGGTATACTGGATTATCACCACGCGGCTGAGTATATGTTGGGAATGCAGACAGCACATAACCATAGGGTTTTTTCGAAAAAATTGTTGCTGGTCTGTGTCCTCTTGAACCAAAATTTGTCGCGGCAACTGGTCCAGCTTTGGACTGCATTTGATTGGTGTTGATCTGAGGTAAACCGTTAGTCACTGCACTGGGTGTTACAAATGGTCCACGGACGACAGTTGTGCTTGGCTGGGATGGTAAACTAGGAAGACTGCGTGAATCACTGTCCATGGTTCCTTGGCTGATCGTAGACGTAACTGACAAGGAGGTGCTGACAGCTAGGCTTGCGTCTTGGTCCACACTTGAAGTCACAGAAGACGCGACTGAAGTATCGTGCTGACCCTAAAATAGAAAAGATTGCATATTACTTCAGTTAATTACATGAGAACTTCGGTACTTTCAACCCATATTGGGCCATGCCCAATAAGAGTATTTCATGATAACAAACACGACGTGACGCTGAGCTAGCAGTACAGTAAGTTGCAAATGTGCGAAATTTATAGATACCGCATTGCCTGTGCGCTGGACATATGGTATTTTCTCACGAAGAAGGAAGTACATACAAGTCTAGGCCTTGTTTAACATTTTAACTAACGTCAAAACACATTTATTTGATCAGCGGTATTAACTTTTCCATTACCTTTTCTTCATAATAAAAGATCACCTACAAACATAGTCTACTCTGTGTCTAATTTCTGAATATAGAATGTGTACGGGAAACAAGGCTTGTGTTTAGCGGTCGACTTTCGAAGATCTTAATATTTTCGCTGTGCATGTAAACTAAGGCGTTTTGTAAGGAATCAAATCAATAATCGACTCTCGACAACTTGAGTACACAAACTGTCACCAATATCTCTGACCCAAAATATACTATTGTTGTCTGCACTCAGAAAAAATAACCCTAAAAAAGCCCGTGTGTGGTATAATTTACAAGTGTGACGATGTTCAAGTGCTTTATCCTTATGCCTTAATTACACTTTTCAAGCCTAGATTAGAGCATCGTTACACAAAATTATGACAAATTAACTGTTCACAGTGGTAACAATGCACTTGGCTTCATTTTAGCGCGCAAATAAGTCAATGACACTCCAATGCACTTTTTATATTACTAAATATCCTCTGTTGTATGCTATCTTCAGACTACCAACCAGATTGCCATTAAAACCCATCCCCTAGCCATCCCAATACATATTCTTGGTTTTACATGTCTTCTAAAAACCATTGCATATTTGTCTTTCTGATAACAAGCACAAGTTAGGTTAGATAAAATAACAGTCCAGCTATTTACAAACAATGTATGCCATGTAATCCAGTTCTCGCGAAAGGTTCTCCAATAAAAGGTTCTCCTGCATGTACATGTAATTTTTGCAATTGACGTGTGATTTTACTTGGCCGTACGGTTTGCAATTCTCGCCAAACTTTGAAATTGTTAAAACAAATGAATCAATAAAAAAAAAGTAAATAAACGAAAGATGAGAGCTAAAACTCTTTCTGTGTTTCTTCCTTTGCAATATATAATCCAAAATGTTTTGCCTTGAATTAAAAAAAAAATGATGTGCCACATCATTAACTCGCGAACTGATGATGTAACCTCGACGCTAACCGTTTCTTCACTGAGTGCAAAACGGTGCCGACATATAGACCTCTTAGGATATCTGATCATCAGCACTAACAATGAAAACGTGTGGTTTAAGCGTGACTGGCCCATCATGCAGAAAATGACACCCGACCTATCTGTGTGCGCACACAACTAAACCACACTTATCTGTGCGTCGGACCAAAAGAAATATACTGCTCGTTGTCGTGTTTGAATGACAAGCAAATAGCTATGGTTTTGCACAAGGAAGTAGCCCTGCTGAATCCCATTGACAACAACTGTTGCTCGAATTCCTAGTCAATTCATAAGATGCAGATTATAAATCTGATCCCTATTGGACTTTCATCATTGCGTTCATTCCTTCTACAGTTGGATACCAAGAATTGTGGCCACAAAATTCCATTGCTTTCCGGACTTCGCCCAACAAAATGCGAGTAGCCAACATACATCTTGCTTGCAGTTGCATAATTTAATGCAATAAATTTAATATAAAATTAATTAAATAGCAGTATCTTTAGGGAATACCTAATATTCATCTACTCTAAATTAAGGCAAAATCCGGCTACCGATTTCCCTTTTAGTCTTATCGGAGCTCTTCCTTCAGACATTTTATGCATGTGTCGCAAAGTGACTTTTTTTTTAGAAAGTAAAGGGCTAACTTCACAATCTGTATTGGAATAGCATTAGGGTATTGATTTGATCGCGGATCATTCTATTTGAAGCAAATAACATTTCTTTTAGCCAGGAGACCAAATTCCCTGTCCAAAATGGTTCTGGTTGATTGATTTCAGTCACAGGCAGCTGAACATTCTCTCATTTGGTGCCTGTATGACACAGTTGTGGGTTCTTTTGGGTTCCAATTGTCCTTATATGGTTACATTTGACACAGTTTACATTCTGATTGCCCATATATGGTCAATCATGGCACAGATACAGCCAAAATGCATAGAAACTGTGTTTCTAGG
>JBCAUI010005351.1:0-10221 GCA_038406195.1 Haplosyllis anthogorgicola
TTTGAACATGTTCTAGCAGAGGTCCAGAACTAGAAAATGCAGAATTTCTTGCAGGCCATTTAAATGTAAGAAAAGGACATAGGAGTGGGGGTCCATACACTTGCATTAGGCTATGCCAGCTATGTGAAAGGTTGGGCTATCTCACCTGCCACCTACCCATCCTGGGGGGGGGAGGGCTCTGTCTGCTTTTTCTACACAGATTTAGTGTCTATCTCCACTAATATTCATCCTATTTCTTATTTAATGCTATTTTATGACTATTATGGGATGAATTTTTGGCATATTGGAAATATGGATTTTGGACTTTGGACTGGGACAGACCAAAGTCCAAAATCTTATTCCAAGATTCAAAGGACCATTATTTACAATATGCCAAAAGCTCATCTGCGACATCCTGACAATCCACCCTACCCATTTGTGCTGCACACACAGCTCACAGCTGGGTGAGCTGCACTGCCTGAATGTGGCAGATGGGGAGCAATGGTTTTACTGTGTGGATCATTTGATCTATATGAATTCTGTCTCTCTTTGTGTAATATGTTACTGACATAATATAATAGTAATATAGTAATATAATAATCTGTCTTCCTTTGTACTCCCGTCGGGTACCGACTGGTTCCATCTAGTAAAAACTAAAAAATACTGGGTGATTTATTACATATGTAACTTTACAACTTATTCGACTGTTAAATTTGCACTGAAATCAAAAGGGGTCGGTTTAACTCCTTAAAGATTGGACCATAAGAGAACTCACTGTTTGCCACTTCACGAAACTCCAGTGTCCGACAAAGAAATTGAAGCTTTAAGTTTCGAATGCAGTGTACTGTCCTCTGGGCTGGAAATAATGAATTAAATTCAGTGCAGTCAAAACATAGCCTAGACATTTGACATCATAGTACTCTTCTGGGACCTTACAGACCCACTGTTTCTTATTTGTGCTGTAAGAGTGCAATACAGAGGGATAACATGTCCAGCAGCAAGCAAACTGGGGATATCGATTCACATCTCTATATAAACTGGGTTATTTAACGAAATGACATGAGAGTTGTTGGATTCTTCTACTGATGCTTAATTTCCAAGAATAGTTAAAAGAAGCCTCTTGTTGTTTATATAAACTTATAATTTTTTGTTTAATTTTGTGAAAAGTAGAATTTTAAGTTGTGCAATTCACCCAGACAAAAAGGTCTGAGAAAAATCTGTAATATTCCGAAATTAAAGAGACCTGAACAGACGGCGTATTCAGTCAGCGTAAAATAGAATGAAAGTTCTAAATGTGTAACTGAATAATTATTTCCACGATTGTTTTAACAAGTTCAATTCAACTCATTAAAGCACAAGCTTTCGCCTAGCATTAATTTTATTTTTAATCTATGGCAACATTTTCACAATAACGACAACATAATAAATGCTAATACTAAACGACGGGGTTTTTTTCCTTTTTGAGAAACATTCAGTAAAATTGCATGCAGATTGCATGATATTTTAAATTTACCATTAAAGGGGAACGTGCTTGTGAATAATAAGTGCCATAAAATACTACAAGCTGTAATATGTGTTATTTCTCGTAAAATATAAGCTCAGCTGTATGCTCATTATCTTATGGTAACCATTTAACAAATCGCTCTTTCGTTATTTCAGAGAAACTAGAAGTAAGTGACATCATGGAAGCGGATATTATACACAGATACTCAATGGCCATGTGCCGTCGGATATACATCCTAATCCTGCTGCCGCTGCTGTGCGAGAACCTCTCCCCGTGGAACAACGTCGCCTGCCCCGCCTCATGTAACTGTGTTTACGAAGATTTCCCTTACGTAGTCGCCGACAGGGCCCTGGCTACGATCGACTGCTCCCAGGCTGAAGTAAGCAGAGTCCCCGGCAACCTATCACACTCTACCGAGGCCCTGGTGCTGAGGGGAGGCAAACTATCCATTAGTGCGTTGGGACAAATCCCTCCTAATCTGACTCTCCTGGATGCATCCTATTGTCAGTTGTACACACTGGATTACGGATGGCCCATTATGCCGTTTATGAGATATCTTAATCTGGAACACAATGATCTGGATTATCTCGCCAACAGGACTTTCCAGACAATGCCTGGATTAATAGGATTGTATTTGTCTCATAATACAATAGAGATATTCCATTCAGATGGGCTGTGTGGATTATCCAGTCTGCACACTCTGGATTTGTCACATAACAGATTGTTCACTCTGGATACAAGATGGTTCAGGGATCTTAAATCATTGAAGGTAATTACATTACATGAACGCCACTGTTACTCACCATCTATGCTATCGTAACTCATACTGCTTGATAAATCCGTCTGTCTCTGTCTGTCTGTCTGTCTGTCTGTCTGTCTCTCTCTCTCTCTCTCTGTTTCTCTCTCTCAGCAAGATTCCAAAGCAAGTCTCTACCAGTAATACAATTTGAGCAAAATAATACAGCTTCTTATATTTTATGATGGTTACCTGGTCTAGTAGATTGATGATCATAAATCAATATAGATAAAGAGAACAAAGGAATGACACATCAAAATTTCCACATCGCAACCTTCACAATATCCTATTTTTCAAAAAAAGTGGAAGAACTATCTTACGTTACGTCTGCTAGTTATCTTGTACATTTTAGCAACACGTTTACGTGTATCCTTTCATTTACTTTAAGGACTCCTTATAATTTACCACACCGAGGCTCAAGGAGGTATCTCTAGTGTAATAACAAGGAGCAGGATCGATAGACACCTCCTATCTGTGTTCTCATCTCGTGTAATTTACATGCAATTTACTACCGCGAGCATAAATTTAGAATGGTTTCTTTATGGGCATCTTAGATAAAATTTACTTGCAAAAATCAACGTAAAATCCTTTAAATAAAATGGTTGAAATCGGTTTTAACCTTGAAACTATAAAGCACGTTTAAGCTTAAAAGTATTAAAGCTACATGTCTACTTTCCAACTTAAGAAATTAGGAGTCGTCTACTTTCTAATTTAGATCTAAGAAATTAGGGGTAGTGGAAAGTCCTTCTGATTTTGATACTACATTCCTAAAAAGAGAAATTAAGCTCGAACAATTCAATTTATTGCTAATTACGCAAACTGTTCTTGCAAAATGCCACGGTGACTTCCCCAGTGTTCTGGGCCGTATTGAAATAATTTCATCCTAAATGAATCCCTTTGCCCTATAACTACGAATAGCTGGATCAATAGAAACCACTTATCTGTCTTTTCATCTTATGCAATTTGGCTTTTTTGCAGAGCCTGCTATTACATGACAATAACATCCACCAAGTGCCGGGCAGAGCGTTTTCAAACCTCACTTCACTTGAAATCCTCACACTTCACAGCAACCAGATTAAAACGTTGGCTGAAGACGCCTTCAGAGGACTTGCCAAACTGTCAACATTGTTACTGAATAATAACCACCTAGCAGCAGTTACATCAAAACCCTTTCATGTCTTCAAAGACATGGATTTGTTGGATTTGGGTAATAACCACATAGAGAGGCTTAGCAGGGGAAGTCTCCAATACTTCAATGTGTCCACTCTTAGGATAAATAATATGAGAAACTTAAAGCTGATTGAGAGGAGGGCAATTGTAAATATTGGGACCTTATCTGAATTAGATTTATCAAGGAACCCAGCTTTGATGTATGTTGAAAGGAGAGCGTTTGTTGGCCTGCCGAAATTACGCAGAATTCGTCTGCACAGTGGCAACTTAACTACATTAGAATCGGAAGTTGTTGGAGGCCTGACAGCTTTGACAACACTGTCCCTTTATGATAATCCATTTTACTGTGATTGTACATTAGCCTGGCTAGCGAAGCTGATGAGGCAAAATAGACGCAATGTGAGCCTAGAGGGACAGGACAAGATGTCATGCAGAACAGGACCACCTGACCTTCAATCCCAGCCCTTGCAATCTGTGCCTGTTGGACAAATCATGGGTCAGTGCCCGCCAAGGATCCTTCCACTCTTTGGCCCCAGTCATCAAGTTCTTCTGGGAGACACAATTCAGCTTGACTGCAGAGCAGTAGGTCAACCTGTACCTCAGATTACATGGTTATTACCAGCTGATGGTAATGAGATGACTACTGAGAGAATGAGGATGGTTAAAGAATCTTCTCAGGTTGGTTCTGATGGCAGAATCACTGTTAGTGAATCAGGAACCTTGACAATTAAGGTCATGGAAAATGGCGACCAAGGCCAATGGACATGCATAGCAACCTCCCCCAGAGGTCGCGATCAGCAAAGTGTACTTGTGCGCCTGCGCAATCCAAGAGCAAATGTTATATTGCTCAGTGTAACATCAACCTCTATATCAGTCACATGGAAAAGTTCTAAATACCAACGAGATTATGAACTATTGTACAGGGAGGTAAATGTCAATGAATCTTATACAGTAGTAACTATCATGCCCTATATGCGTTCATACACAGCCTCTCACTTAATGGCAAAGACCAAGTATGAATTCTGCATTGCAGTGACACACCAAGGTGTAACAAGAAGATTAAATTGTACTGTCATCAGCACTAATCCACCAGAGGGACCCTTGTTTGGTACTATGGACGAACGAAATACAATTTTAGGTGGCAGCATTGCATGCTTACTTGTTCTCCTGATTTTTATCACCACTGTATTTCTAATGATAAGAAGATACAACAAGAGAAGAAGGTCTGCAGAAGAGTTGCTCGGTGCGGACTACCTTTCTCAGGTTTATCTGGCAGGAATGGATGCCATGTCAGACACAACACCAATTACATACGAGAATAGAGGCATTGACTTGGGCTCTGAAGAGGAGGATGAAGAAGAAGAGGAAGAACTTACAGAGCATAAAGCAAATGTTGAAGAAATGTACAGATGACCAAAATCGTAAATCTCAAAAAGTAATGGTAATAAAATAATAACTTCTAATGAACTGAACTAAAGGGCAAAATTGGTCCATTGAAATCGCTGTACTAATATCTTTTTTATGCACTGATCCAATATTCTGTCGCATGAGAACTGTTAGATTTATTCGTTATCCGTTACACAACATGATGAAAACGACAATAAAAATGCATAAATTAAGTGAAAATTTTACAGAATAAAAGCGCGCATTTTCTGCACCTTATTTGCATAGTTTAGTGAAATCATTTGAATAAAACAAAATTCGTCAAAAAGGAAACATTTCCATTGCTGCTATTTGTATAAAGTTTATAACATTATAAAGAAAAAATAATTGACAATGTATGTTTCACATAAATGCAGAACATAATTTACTATTGTTTGAAAATTTGATTTTTATTTTATGTTGACAAAAAGGACAAAATGTATGAGTAATGTGTTTGTGAAATGTTTTATTATGACTACACGATAATTTATTTATGCATCCCACAAATGTCAAGTGTAACTTGAAAGTAAAGTTTATATATTTATAATTATAAAAATGTATTTGAAATAAAATGGACCTTTATGTAACCAATATTAATCATTCTTGCTTCAACCAAATAAATAAAGCCGTATTGTGTGAAATTATAGTAGTAGGTGGCAACATAAGCCCATTACTTATGGTAATAGTAACTGGAAAAGCTGGGCCCCAAAACCTACCCTTCAAAAATTCGACTTTTTTCAATTTAAATCGTAAAGCTTTCATTCAGACATAAAAACTTCAAAAACCCGAAATGAAAAACACCCATCCAAAATAAGTTATTGTTTCAGAAATTTTACATATAATCAAGAGCTTGATTTTATCCCCGTGAAAATGACGCTAAATAGCTTCATTTCCCGCATTTCCTCCAGACAGCTCTGCGTAATATATGACAGTCCTATATCACTGATGTCACTTTACATACGGATCCGCTTCGTCATATTTGAAAAACATTGCGGTAAAATACCAGAATTTATTTTGAAGTCAGCCACATCCCAAAGATACAGATCAGACATCGTCAGAAAAATGACTTAGGTAAGGTAAAAATGTCCTGTCATTTTTTTTTCAGTCGGAAACATTACAAGAAAATCGTATTGATAGCAATAGAAATGTTTAGAAAATGTTTTGCCAAATGTGGTAAAACAATTTCCCAAAACCCTGAAACGAATTATTCAATAAGGAAACGTAAGAACTTTTTCCAAATTCACATTTGAATTTGTCTAATTCATCCAATTTGTCCAATTTATCAAATTCTTCTAATTCATCTAATTTGCCTAAAATGGAAAATGGAAAAATGCCCAAATGAGGTTGTCCGTAAAACAGTACACACACCTCATGCCGTTCCCCGAAGCAAGGTCCCAACACAAAAGTCCAACACCAAAATACACTGTAAAAGATTTATTCCAGAAAATTTCTAAAATGGTTGGATTGGGTGGGGTCTCAAAATCTTAAAGTTCCATGGCTAACATCTTGAGAATCTGAGCTGGGGTTGGATTGGGGTCCACCTTTTCCTGAATAACTTTTGATTGCCTTTCTTCAAACTTTACACAACCCTTTTCTGTCTCATTACCCACCTTCCTGTTTATTGTGGTACTCCTACCCCCTCCTCCCATCCCCAATTATATTTAGATCAACTGAAATTTGTGTCCCGTAAGTTTTCACTATTGTCAAATTTATTGTAATTGGGAACCGAGATAAGAGTTTGAATTGAAAGTTTCTCTCTGATTTTTTTTATTTTTGCATCATTTGGCATGCAAGAGCAACATTTCAAACAAAAATTACTTAGATCTATTTTAAAAAACCAAACCAGTGTGGGTGGATGAATTTTGACACAAATTGGACTAAAAAAACGTGGATCTCTTATTTTTGCTTCGTGATATTCTAATAGTGTCCACATTTTACGAGTAGACTTCCAAGCACAAGACTTCATGCAAGTAGTTAGTACATTTTGTAAGTACTATTGTGTGCAGTAGATGTAAGCGTTTGGGTAGGGTTAAATCAAATATAGACATTCAAATGTTGGAACACAGAACATGAATTGGAAGGTCAAACCTTGTCAGAAAATTCAATTAAGCATTATTTATTGTAATTGAAACTTCTTATCAGAATATTGCACCTTAGTGCATTATACAATAACAATGATTTAATCATTTGTATTGAGGAAATCTTTGGAAGAAATACGATAACACACTTGAGAAGCACATGCCGGAAAGGGATACTAGGAGTAATACATAAATGCTAAAAATGATACAATAAAACCAATAACACAGAGAACGAACTTCCTATCAATTTTGGACAAAAGCACAGGGTGGAATTGTATTGTGCTCTCTATTCTTCCGTACGTTTCCATAAAGATAGGAATTTCAGAAGCTGTTTCACCTCATAACTGTCTCGGCATTTACTTAGTAGCGGAACTTTGAAGCAGTCTTATTCAGTTTGAGGGTTCTGTTATGTCCCTCTAGATTTAATAGGAATTTCTTTCCATGAAAAGCACAGCGTAAATTTACATTGCACTAATTTTCTCTAATGTCCTTGTGTAATGTATTGTGGGCACCTTCTGTACAAAAGTGGTAGAACTTAGGTGTAAAAAGACGTGAAGTTCATCACACACATTTCATATTCCAAAAATAACTTTATTCCGAATACGCAGAATTATGATCAAATTTTGTTTGTGGAGCCTGTTCGAAAGCAATTTAGGTTGATATGATGGATGTACTACTTAATCTCAGATCTTCTCCATCAAATAACATTCAATTCCAGCCTAATACCTACAGATGGAAACATTTAATCCTTGACTGGAGAATTAATCAGCCATATGCGTGGATTGGTCTCACACACGGCAAAGGAAACGGGCAAGTAAAGAAGGCAATGTCATGGAAAGATTACATATTGCTACAACAAGCCTCATTTGTTGTACCCATAAAGAGTTTTGAAATGACATTTAAGCACTGCAAGGCTGAATGGACAATATTTCAAATTCTTACTGCCAGTTTCGTTTTTAAAAGTGTAAAGTTGTCCTTTTTGTGTTAACAGCAGTCAAAAGCACAGCATGTGTTTCTTTTGTTCTGTCTTTAATTCTGGACGATACCAAAATTATAGGAATTCCAGAAGCTGGTTCATTGACTCCGTTCTCTCTAAAACATGTATAATAGCCATTGTTACATTAAATGAATAAAGCAAATATGTCGAAAAAGAGAAATTCCTTCTATTTTAATAATTAAAGTGAAACACAACTGTTCACAGTTTCGTATCCAGTTGACAAATAATCCAAGTTTTCAAGGCACAAAACCATTTGAAGGATGACAGTGACTCTAAAACTGTATTGAATGCTCCATATTCTCATCCATCATTTATATCTGGCATTCTGACAAATGCATTATGTTTTGACAATTAGGTTTCAATTTAGTCTGATAGAAAAAGCAAGAAAACTTTATTAAAGTGTCATGATAGTCGATCTGTGATATCTCACTTCCCCTTTCACTTCATTTGTAACAGTAAAATGTTAAAAAAAAAACAGAGCAGGATACCATTTACTTCAGTCCCGTAAATAATTTCAAGCTGTAAAGACATTCGTTTCAGCATGCAGACATATGTGATGTTATGTTTGCTTTTAGCGTACATAACCTAAAGTCTATGAAAATCAAATATACAGTGATGAACTTTGTGAAAATCAGTGACGATTTTGTACCGTGATGCAGCTGTGAAGTGTAGGCTTCGAATTCGATGCACCATTTAGGGGGAAAATAAAGAGCTCAATCATTAAAATGTTTTGTGAGCTCTGTGGCAAATGTTCGAGCAGACGTTTAACTGCGTTTAATACACAACTGATTTCCACTGCCAAAGAGAGAAGCGTGCCAAAATAAATCAAGGAGAAGAAAAAATCACACATACTCGAAATTGTAAGATGTGAATATGTTTGCAAAAAGACAATACGTTAATCATTCAACAAACAACGCTAATTTCTATCATTTTTACAATCTTGATTGATATTTTTATTCCCCTATATAACCGATATAACTTATAACATATAATTTATATAGAATATAACCCTGTTTAATCTTTGCTTTCCTTTGTAACAAAGACATGGCTTCAGATAGAGTCTCATCTCGCCCCCTGAGACTCATTTACTCAAGATTAATATTTGTAGTTGGAGCAGATATCTTGACATTCAATAATTCTTCATCCATAGAAAGGTAATTGCCTAGTTCCTAGGTTGTATAGAATCCACAGTTCCTCTCGACAGATCAAACAGATTCATCATCAGAAGGCAAATAAAAGATAGTTCTTCGAACAAAACAACCACTTATTTGAGGAAGCATAACGTAGTTCGAAATGGATAACAAAGACATGTCATTGTATCGGATTCAGGTTAGACATCATGATGGTTAACTTCATTTATTGATGAGAACTTTATGAACAAGAGCATAAAAGTCTTTAAAAACAATAAAATTCATGTTGTGTTTTTGTGAGTATCTGTACCATAGCATGCAATTTAGTACTTTACCCTAATTAAATATGATTTTATTAATAAAACTTAAGTGATTTGAAGGTTTTGTAAGGATGTTGTATGGAAAAAATCCCAAAAGCAAATTGTAGTGAATAATTCAAAAAAGTGTATTAATCAGTGGAACACTTATAACTTTTTTGCCAGCAAAGATTGAGTAAATGATAGAAGGGAATTTCCATGCTTCCAGAAAAGCAGAAATTGTTGTAAAATTCGAAAACATGAAAAAACAACAATTGTTACTAAAATGAAAACCATTGAACACTATAATAACTTGATGTGATCTTCTGTAATTCTAAAATACCTGTATTGATATTTGAAAAGAGCAACCAGCTTTTTCTTGAAGCCATCGTGCAGCTGCATCTTTAGATGTTTATCCTTCCATACATCACTGTCAAGTTCCTTCTGTTCGTGTCTGAGGTTCTGTGGAGCTGATTCACAGATCTGTGACTCCGTGCCATAAAACACCAACTCAGGTTGAGGTAAGTATCTAAGTATCACCAACCTTAAATTAAACTTTAAATTCTGTAGATGAGCAAGGGCGGAGGAGGGGATGAAATGTCTAGTTTAGGCTCTTCATTTTGAGAACAATTGGCGCTTTTGTCTGAGTTAAAGAATGGAATGGTGTTGTAATATTTGCGATGGTGTATTACGCTAAATATTGGGTTCGAAGAACTTTCCAATATTTACATTGGATTAACATGGTAAATGATCAAATACTTTTATTTATTTATTTATTTATTTTACCAGCCAGCCGAAAGGCTACTGGACAATGGTCATAGAACTGGGTAACCATCTATGCATGTAAGA
>JBCAUI010005362.1:0-10221 GCA_038406195.1 Haplosyllis anthogorgicola
TGGTCAAAGCAACATAATTTTTGCTAGGCTTTGAGATGGGACATAGGTGCATATGTGTGTAAGATATGAAGTCCCTACCACCAATAGTGTGCTCAGGGTGACTGTGCACAGACAACAACGATGACGACAATGCAGGACGACGACGGACGGCGGACACTTCATGATTCTGTAGGCTCTTTGGCCAAATGAGCCAAAAAGCACATCACGAAGTTAATGCAGTAGGCGAATGTTTAGACTACTCAAAAAGACCCATTTCAATTTTCAAAAGGACCTAGACATCTTTCCAGACCCCGAGATGTACAACTTTTAGTTTCATTATCCTCTTACGACATCATCCCGTCCCAAAGAAAAACTTCACCGTGTACATTTTGCAGACTAATTAAGGAAATGTAAATTTAAGTCAGAATCAAGTACATACTACTTTCGCTGTATTTTAATTATCCATCATTATCACAGGACTAACAAATAGTCAATGATTTTCTTACAATGTACATAAACTTGGATACATGTGCAGGTGCTACTAATGGAACCACAGGTGAAGTGTGAACGCGTGAAATGCTGGAGTGGTGTCTTCTTTCTTGCATGCAGCTATTACTATGGCAGTATTCCTTACATATTGTAAAAGACTGTAAATCCACGTGGTCATAAAAGAATAAATACAATAATTCTAAATTTCTATAAAACGATGAAATTGAACAGGAAACATGCAGCTGCTGCCTTTGAAGATGCTATCCTAAATTCTAGTCGCTTAACTAAATACTACCAAACAGTCGTGAATGAACTTATAAGCTAGATAAATATCCCTCTCAACATTAAACTTCAAAATGAAACCATTTTTTAACCTTAAACATATTACGTACACGGGCTGGAAGACTTGGACCTCTTTCAGATGAACCTGCTTCTCCCATGTCGGCAAGTTACAACAGCGATATGCACAGAACCGATTTCACAACTCGCTTTCTTTGCAAACTTAACCAATATTGTAACTTGCTTTATAAACATCAAAATTGCTTAAATCACTATAAAAATAAACTCGGAACATAGTATGCTGCAACTATCACAGTGCACTTTGACATTTGGGCCTCTAATGTAGTAGTCTCATGCGTTACACACTGATAAAAAATAACAATTCGATCGTTTAAACTTCGGTTACACGGATGTTCAATTCATGTGAGCCACTGTCGTGTGCTCTTTAAGCAATTTGGTATCACTAAACCCTGCGTGGCACTGAGGACATCGGACCATACCGTGGGCCTTAAGCTCATGCACATGGAGTATATCCTTTCTATTAAAGGACCGTCCGTCAGGGCATTGCGAACAAACAAAATTTTCTTCTAAATGCTTAGCTCTAACATGCCGCCGCAGGTTGTACACGAGGGTGAACGTTTTGTCGCAAATACAACACAGAAGACCAAGATGATTGTTCTCGTATTGGTGAAATAGCAACAGGAAGGGCGAGTTAAATCGTTTCTGGCAATCCTCATGTTGACATACAAGTGCTCCTCCAGCAGATACGCGATGTGATGGTGATCGGTTAATTTTAGGCTTTGTTTCTAATTTCTGAAAGTACACCACATATTAAGGATAAGCAATCACTCTTCCATCAATGTAGTCACTTACAACTAAATAACAAAACTCTTTCAAATTTCCTTGAAAATCAAACACAAACTTACAATTGTAAAGTGCTACATGCAACACACACACATTACACTGTAACGTGAAATCAGTACATGCCGTTAATTCATTTTGTGCGAATGTACTGTCCGTTTCCTAATTTTACAGTTTTGTTTTGTTTTATCTCATCATATCGCAATATCGAAATAAGCAAGTCGTATTAAGAACATGTAATGACATGCATTTTAACACGATATACAAAGCATAGTCACCTATCCTCAATTACAATGAATTAGGACAGAGATTTCTACTGGAAGTGTACAGTTTTTATATGCCGTCGTAAATTGGACCGATCCGTGTATGTGCGCTTCTCCGGGCAGTGTGGACACATGTACTGCTCTTGAAGGTGTACAGATTTTATGTGCCGACGAAGGCTGGATTTGTCCGTAAATCCTTTGTCGCAAGCAGCACATTGAATACCCAAGTGACCAGTGTCTACTTGATGGAACAGTAGCATCAGTGCGGATTTAAATTCTTTATTACAGCCCGGGCAGACACAGTCCCAATCTTGTCCAGTTATTTCACCAGTGCCAACACTTGGACGTCTTTGTTTCTGAAAGATATACAAGTCGTTTTTGTCAGTCTTTTCTCGTTATTTTTATTTCTACTGTAGCAATTAACATGTCACTTGTAAATTTAAGTATCAAAGCAGCACATGCCGTTAATTCATTTTGTTCGAAACATTCTGAGGATATAAGCAGAACATCTAAATGGGTTTGCAAACGGTAAGATAAAGTTTATCTCTGAATGTTCCAATGACGGTTTCGTCATTTGTGTAATATTCTATTATATATACTTTCTACAGTATGGCTTTCCCTTTTATGTGCCTTTCAACTAAGCCACATTTCCAAAAAGACTAACAGAGTTGCACAACTTGTTAAGCTCATATTCTCGTTGTTTGTCCGTTGTCGTAAGGCAACGTAAATGAACCCGGGACTACTGCTATGACTTGTGTACAGGATGATGACTTGATACATGTTCTCTCAACCATTTTGTTTCGTTAAATCCCGCACCACATTTGTGACACAGAACCATTCCGTGTTGTTTGAGCTGGTGGACGGTAAGTGCATCTTTTCTGTTGTACGTGCGTTTTTCTGGACAGAGAGAGCACTCAAGTTTCTCTTGAAGATGAATAGATTGTACATGACGACGCAGCTTATTTTTCCCGCTGTATGATTTGTTACATAGGCAGCAAAAGATACCAAGATGGCCCAGATGGAGCTGGTGCCCTAACAAAAATAAAACAGAGGTGAATTCTTCTTGACAATTTTCACTGCTGCAGATGAAGTTCCCATTATCCACTTTCGCACCCAATTCTCTGTCTGTTTTCTCAATTTCTTGTTTCTGAAATATATTTACAAATGTTCGAATTTTTCTAGTTTCCACAGGTAACACATCTTATAATCTAAGAATAAACTCCAAACAAACAATTTACAACGAATGTTATTAGTTGCAGTTATGTATACTTTCGTGTACATGTACTGTATGGTTTATGTAGTCCTGTATTCAACCAAATATTTCTCCAAAGGCTTCCGGACACTGACTTTTTTATCAGAGACACAGCACAGGTTGTTCACCTATATGTTCTCCAAATGATGTACAAGGAACAACACATACAAGAAAAAGACTCCGGAACAACTAGAGAGTACACCAACTTCCCACCCCTACAATTTACTTAAAACTTGGATTCACTGCGTAACAGACCCGTTTACCACCAGTAAGATAAAATTGCTGGAGAACGTTCTTCTTCCTTTAGTCTATATCTCTTTCTGGGACTTTTCGACACATGAGACAGATACACACTGAGTGGCCACCCCGTGTGCGCAGACACTCGGACCATTTCGTTTCACTAAACCACGAACCACAATCATCGCAGGTTAACATCCCGTGCTCCTCCAGCTGGTGCATGTTCAATCTGTATTTATTTTTGAAAGCCCGTTGACTTGGACATTCCGTGCACTGAAACCGTTGTTGTAGATGTAATGATCTGACGTGGCGACGCAAGTTTCTTTTATTACTAAACGTCTTGTTGCACATGCAGCACAGAAACGTAACATCGTTAACGTCATAATCTGTACTCGACTGTGATTCTTGTTTCTGCAAGATGACAAAAAAGACTTGTTCGCCATTGGCTTTGTCAATATCGGACCTTATCACAAGTTTAAGCCTAGGTCAAAGGACTTAGCCTAGCTTAGTTATGAATGTCCTACTCCTTACCAGTATCTTATTATGCACCTTGCAAAGTTTGATACTAAACTCGATCACACCTGCATCTAGTGTTCACGTCAGGTATTCTGCTTCTACTAGTTCTATCATAAATCTGCGAAATGACTGTGAACCTTGTTCTGAACGGCAATACACGGCAGCAAAATTTAATTTTAATGAACGTCCAAGCTCTCTCGAAACTTTATTGAACCTAACAGTGATCTTAAAGATACAATTTCTGACACTATCAATAAACCAGTTGGAAACTATGTAAGCAATATACACAGATACACTCGTCCCCGGATATATCGATATTTTTGGCGCGGGAAAAAATATCGATATAAGCGGGATATCGATATAAGCGGGGAGGAGTGTAGTTGAGTCTAAAAATAGTTATTTGTTCGCAACTGTCACGCACTATGCTTATTCGACATGTGTTCCTTTAGGCATCTTATTTCACTAAATCCCGCACCACATCGTTCGCACATCACCATGCCGTGCTTTCTCAGCTGATGCGCATTTAAGACATCTTTCCTGGTAAAGGAATTTCTGTAAGGGCACTGTGGACATTCATACTGCTCTTGGAGATGCACGGATTTAACGTGGCGACGCAGAGACGGAGTTTGAATGAACGATTTGTCGCACACGCAGCAATGTTGATCCAAGTGGCTATTTTCGAACTGATGGAACAGCAGAGCCATGGCTGAATTGAATTCTCTTCTGCAATTTGCGCAGATGAATTGACCCATTTCGCCTTCACGTGTCTGAAATATGTACGAAAAAGATTTTGACTTTTTTTGCACGATCCTTTTTATGAGACAGGAGGAAACATGCTTCCCCAATGTTTTTTTTGTCGATACATGTCGTACACATAATTGTGAAACTGTAGTCAGTGCCATTGAAGAAGGGTAATGATGAACTCTTTGCAAATTAAAACAACTAAAAGAAAACATTAATTGGATAGTGAATGATCTGATTTTCCAGTAATCATCTGATTTCAGTGAACCCTTGTACCACACTCATATAACAGATTTATTAATGTCAATATTTCTAAAATACATTACAGGCTATACACATTACAAAATCTCTACAATTAGGTGTGCGTGATTTCTACAAATGTAAATGTCTACGATTACTTGGGATCAGGTTTGCTGCTGTGTTCCATAATAATGTGTTGCTTTAACGATTTAGTTTCAGTGAAGCCTACACCACATTCCTCACATAGCACCAGTCCATGCACCTTCAACTGGTGCGCGCGATAATGATCCTTTCTATTAAACGTTCTTGTTTCTAAACACTGTGAACATTCAAAATGTTCCTGAAGATGCAGTGATTTCACGTGTCTACGCAGTATATCCTTTCGGCTAAATGCTCTATTGCACACACAGCACAGATAATCCAAATGACCGTGTTCGTATTGGTGCATCAGAAGTTGCAAGGCAGAATTATATTCCTTCCGACATGCTCCACTCCAACACGCATATTTTCCTTTCGCGTTTAGACCGACTGGGTACCCAGGGCTTATTGTGTATCTGCCTCGTTTCTGAAATATATATGTTGGAAAATAAACTTAACATTTATCCACAGCCCGTTCTATGATTAAATGTACAAGACAAATTCTGCCTCGAGTATTGATGCACAGTTCTATTTTGAACGTCTATGTGCTATTACAAGTTGGTCGTTCACATCACGCAAAGTACAGCCGAAACATGAATAGGTTCCCAATAAAGAACGACGACCGAAAATTTTGACAGAGAACAACTTTATTTCCCAAATTAACTTCATAAATAAGTAATCATTATGAGATCTAGAATACTTCACTACAGAAATGTTATTTTTGTGCAAAGGTAAGAATTACTAATACAAATGTACAGAAAGAAGCAACAATGAGTGCAGCAGGTCCCGACTAGTAATGCTGTGCAATTCGCTTTGAACAGGAGACTCTGCGACTTTAACAATGTCTTAAATTATGGATGATGGACAACAAATTGAAACTGTGAAAAGAACAAAGAAAACAAAACTGAACTAAATGAGTTATAACAAGGCTAACCGTAACTGTTGACCGATTATCTCATCACACATTGTGCAAGTGGTGATTCTGTATGTGATCCTTTAACAGCCGAAGTTCAGTAAATCCTCCATCACAATAGTCACATTGAACCACGCCATGAATTTTAAGCTGATGTTCCCGACATTTGTCCTTCCTATTGAAGGTACGTCCTTCTGGGCAATGTGGACACGCGTACTCCTCCTGAAGGTGCAGGGACTTAACGTGGCGTCTAAGACTTTTCTTCTCTGAGAAAATTTTATCACAAATGTAACACTCGATGTCCAAGTGGCTGTTTTCATATTGGTGAAACATCAGGGAAGTGGCCGACTTAAATCCCTTTCCACACTTGATGTTTCCGCAGATGTACTTTTCATTTTCCCAGAAACCTCTTTCTGACTTCTGAAATATATTTAATCGATTTCACTTCAAACGTCAAAGAGAACAACGAAAAGTTTACGGCATGGCTCAACCCAACCAGTTGTTAAAAGTTTTCTATTTGTGACAAGCTTCATTTTTCACGCCGTTTAGGTTAGTTATGCGGTTTAAAATCATGCTATGTGCGAGTGCTAAAACTTGGTGGGTTCCTCGAAAGGCAGCTCTCCGGGCAGTCAGCATGCCAGCCTTGCACCTACTTTTTATTTAAAACTGTATACGACAATCCGCTGCTCTATTCTCTTTTCTTTTTCCATCAAATGCTCAAGAAGTTCCAACTCTGATCTGCAAATCAATGCTAGGCATGGAAAATATAACTCGCGCGCATTATTTTCCTCTATGTCAAACCCACAAGGCTAAAACGCAGTATTTGATACTTATCATGCCATTGTAGACCTCGAAACAATTTATCCTTATAGAAAGAGCACTCTTTTACCCTTTATGTTTTATTACACCAGCAGCGTAGATTTGTAACGACGTCCGCATCGGTTTTCAACCTTGTATAGACTTATACAATATTGAAACATATTATCACTCCATATACTGGAGATATGATTATCAATTTGTCTAAAAGAAATATCTGCATTCTCATTAACGTAGACAAACGTTTTAGAAAAGCGAGCACGTCTTCAAACTGCAGCAGGTCAATCACATGATCATGCCATGAACTTTGCGCAAATGTTGCGTCAGGTTATCTTTTCGGTTAAAAAATCGTCCATCTGGGCATTGCGGGCACGCATGTTGCTCCTGAAGTTGAAGGTGCGAGGACTTAACATGTCGACGAAGAGCATGTGTAAACGTGAAGGACTTCCCACACACACAGCACACGAGACCCAAGTGGCTGTTCTCGAACTGGTGAAAAAGCAGCAGTATCGGCGACTGAAACGTTTTTCCACAACCGCAGCTTTGACACATTAGCTTCTCATCGTACTTCATGGAATTCGCTTGTGCTAATTGTCTTCTTGTTCGCTTCTAGAAACAAAGAACATAGTAACGATTTTAACTGAACCACGCAAGTACGTGTCAATTTAGAAAACAGGTTCCAGGCATTGAAGAAGACTATTTTGTTTAAAGGTAAGTGAATGTGTTTATTCCTGAAAACCATGCAATGAAACGAACAATTGTAAGTACAAAGAGTAAAACAAGTTAAAGTTTTAATAATGCCCAAATTCACACCACAAAACCAATATCAATATGCATGTGAAAATGAAAATATAATCTAAGTTAAAAGTTCGCCGTTCACTGTTTTCCACCGGTGATTTTGCAACACATGTTCCCATAAGTATTTGCCTTGAGTAAACCCTGCACCACACTGGTCGCACTTTATCACACCGTGTACTTTAATTTGATGACGATGCAAACGATCTCTTCTCTTAAAACTACACTCTTCTGAACACTGTAAGCAAAAATGCGTATCTCGGAAGTGTATAGCTTTCGCATGACGACGAACATTAGCTTTGTCGGCAAATGTGACATCACAAACACAACAGAGCAGGCCAAGATGGCTGGACTCGTATTGATGGGCAAGAAGCAACGTCGCAGTATTAAATTCTCTTGCGCAACTTCCACTCCAACAAATGAACTTTTCATTCTGTTTATATATCCATCCCATGCCTTGAAATTGCATCTAAAAGGAAAAAAAACAACTTGGCTTTTGCTTTCTTGCCATGATTTAAATAGCTAACAAATAAATGTAAAAAAGTGAACACGTAAAAATGTGAAACACGTTACACGGCAATTTTATACAAGGCCAGTTTAGCTGCATGAAGGGCGTGCGATACAAAGAATCTTGACAAACAAACTCTTAATAACGTACTACAGACTATAGAATCGATACGCCACACAATGACAAAAAAGTCCGACATACAACATTATTATGTGGTGTAATATCTATTTTCCGTAATAACTTCTCTTATAAGCATTAATGCAAAAAGTTAATCATTTGATACATTAATGCAAGCCAAGAGTATTTTATATCAATTGACAAAACTTGTGTAAGTTTTGTGGAAGTGAAAAAGTAGCGGAATTGATTTACGCATGTATATGTCACATGTACGCAAATATACTGGGAGCAAAAATGTAGTCTTTTGAATACATCTTGTGATAGAACACTTTTAATTTGGTGACAATGCTCAACTTTTGAGATAATAGCAATTTTTCATTTTTGAATTTTTTATTATTCACTACTCAAAAACAAGGAATTATTCCTTCATTTAAAGTGTTCTATTCCAAGATAGATCCAATGCACTATATTTTTGCTCCCTCTAACTTGGTCAAAATTTAACATAAATGTGTATAAATTAGTTCAAAAACCTTTTCATTTATTTTCTGAACTTATTTACACGTTTACATTAAATTTTGTTAAAAGTTGTGAGGGCAAAAATGTGATGTGTTCAATGTATCTTGTAATAGGACAATTTTAATGAAAGAATAATGCTTGGTTTTTGAGCAATAAACAATTAAAAATTGAGCCAAAATGAAAAATTGTTAACATCTCAAAAGTTAAAAATTGTTGCCAAATTGAAAGTGTTCTATCACAAGATGTATCCAAAAGACTACATTTTTGCTCCCAGCATATTTGTGTACATGTGACATATGCATGCGTAAATCAATTCCGCTACTTTTTCACTTACTTCCACAAAACTTACGCAAGTTTCAATCAATATAAAATACTCTTGGCTTGCATTAACGTATCAAATGCTTAACTTTTTGCATTAATGCTTATAAGAGAAGTTATTGGAGAAAATAGATATTCCACCACATAATAATGTTGTATGGCGGTCTTTTTGTCATTGTGTGGCGTATCGATTCGATAGTCTGTACTAGAACCACCCCCCTCTCCGAGGGGTATTCTCGTATCCACTGAGTGACTCAAAGCGTTATGTTAGCTACGCTCGTCCAATAATAAACATGTACAGAGGATGTTAATACAACTGACAAACTAGTGGTGGATATTTAAAATGCATGCATGTGGGGCAAAATCTGCCACTTCACAATAGTCTGCACAAAACTGAATACTGTAGAACCCGCTTTGAACGGCCACTACATTTTACAACAAAAAGTGACCGTAAAACACGAGTGACCTTACAAGGGAGAGGTGTCATTGTGGATGGTCACTAGTATTGTGCTGTTATTTTGCACAGAGATCCTATCTTTCCGATAAATTTGTATGAAAAGATCCTGCAATTGTCAATTTACAGACAAAACAAGCATTATTTTTTTAACTTTCAATAAACATTATTACAGGCTTTTACAATGTGTGGTATGATACTACAAAATATGTCCGAAATGTCTTTAAAATGTTCTACGAAACATCGTAAAAGTGACCAAAGATAGTTGCAAAATTGGTGAAAATGGCCAATTTTAGTGGCCGTAAAATAAACATGAAATATGAGAGGCGACAATCAAAATTGGCCGGATAAGGCAGGTGACCCCACAAGGCAATTTCCGTTCAAAGCAAGTTCTACTGTATATTGAACGCTATGTTGCTGACTTCAACGAAAGTGCACCAATTTCACATGCCGACGCAAACTCGCTTTACTGCAGAATGTTTTATCGCACACGCTACAAAGCGTAGCCAAGTGACCGTTCTCGAACTGGTGCACAAGAAGCAACATGGTCGTATTAAATTCTCTGCCACACCGGTCACAGGCAAGCTTTTTATTCTGCTTCAAACCAGTACCTCCCGCATGCTGGGTTTTCTGAAAGTACATAATACGTCATGTTGGCTTTGTTTTGCTTTTCTTATTGTCGCGAAGTGGCTTTTTCTTTCTTATAGATGGTAACGGTTTGACTTTAATATCCGTATTGGAATAACATTAGGATATTGATGTGATTCCGGATCATTCTATTTTTACTTA
>JBCAUI010005373.1:0-10220 GCA_038406195.1 Haplosyllis anthogorgicola
CCAGTTGCCTTCATGTTATAATTTAATGCTACATACAAGAAATCCTCACCTGTAATCCTGCAATTTATCCTACTATTATGTGCACAAAGCTTTCTTTGCAATGACACACAATATGGCTGCCTTATGTTAATGAGGTTCCCAAAATGAGGCTCCCATAATGCTTTGCACCCAAGGGGGGGTCCATCCCCATACCTCGTCCTCACTTGGGGGGGGTCCATCCCATACCTCATCCTCACTTGGGGGGGCCCATCCCCATACCTCATCCTCACTTGGGGGGGTCCATCCCCATACCTCGTCCTCACTTCGGGGGGGGTCCATCCCGCAACACCTCGTCCTCACTTTTTGAACTCCCAGCGAAACCACCTTGCCGTCTACAGTAGTCTATCAATGCAAAGTGTGATAGACTAATAAATGTAATAGAAATGGCTTTAAGCTTTCGCTTGCTCTTTGCGTTCACTCCACCTCACCACCGATTGATGCTAGTCAACAAAAAGTATGTTGCTGTGACCTTTATTCTCAAATTGGCAGCCATATTTGTATTTTTCTTTGAACTTTATAATATTCCTGGACACCCACTTAAAGATACAGACTTTATATTTTACAGTCACATGCATCTCCCAACCCTCTTTTTTGGCTCATTTGGCATATATGCCAAAGAGCCTATAGAATCATGATTTGTCCATCGTCATTGTCATTGTCATCATCATCATTGTCAGCATCTGTGCACAGTCACCCTGAACTCACTATTGATCATAGGGACTTCATATCTTACACACATGTGCACCTTTGCCCCCCATGAATGCCTAGCAAATATTATGTTGCTGTGACCATTATTCTAAAATTGGCAGCCATATTTGTATTTTTCTTTGATTCTTTCGACTGGACATGCATTTGATGGAACAAACTTCATATTTGACTTTCATATGCACCTATGTACCCTCTTCATTTCTTGTAAAAAGTATGTTGATGCCACATATATTTCCAGTTTGGCAGCCATATTTGTGTTTTTCATATATCACATATTGGAGATTTCATCCAAAACACTTTATTTGTGTTCATTTGAAATTGTGTCTAAGATTGTCTTAGTTTTTTGATAATGCCAAATGAGCTCAGGTCCATCTGGACCTATTTTTTCTGTAAAAATTTACACTGATGCCACTTATATTTCTAGATTGGTGGCCATATTTGTGTTTTTTCATTGATCACATTGGAGATGTGATCTTAGACACTTTGTATCCTTGTGATATTGTGACTTAAATTGTCTAAGTATTTTGAGAATCCCAAATGAGCTCAAGTCCATCTGGACCTATTTTTAAATTTTAAATTTTTTTTTTTTTTTAAGTCAAGTCTATGCAGTGTTATTTAAAGTTTTCACAAAAAAAACTTTATGTAACATTAAGATTTGGTTCGTCACACATTTGAAGAAATAGCTGTGAATAAGAAATACTTATATTTTAGATTCCATGCCAGCTTACCAAATAGCTCTTATCGTCTGTGCAGTAGCAATCAGTATAATTGCTATTATAGTGTGTTTGTGTACCTGTTGTCGAAGGATTTGTAAATTGTAAGTACAATCTTGAGCAAATTACAATGTGAAAAAAATAGAAAGGATTTGGATAGGGATGGATTCCTGCCTTGTGCAGCACCACTGTAAATCCAAGGCTAAAGGTGTAACGTTCGTCACTTCTGAAATATGAATACTGTATTGTGCTGAGTTAAGATGCATGTGCGGAGCACATACTTCTACATATGTACTTTAATTAAGTAGCTTGGACTAATGTGTGACACCCCACTTTCTTGTCACATATCTCCTGATACCTCATCGCATACCGACATTCATTTAAAGGGATATTTGTATGAAGTTACTTCGGTTTCTTGTATGCATACACAATTGAAAATTACTCCTTCTGGAGCTGAACTTCCTGACGGACAAAGAAAAGTTCATGTGACATCGTAGCACAACTTATGATGGTGAAAAATGTCCTACAAGTAAAACAGCTGAAAAAGGGGGATGCACCATAATTAGGGCATACGCCATAAATCGGCACTGTGCAGTATAATTACTGATAATTACTGAATAACAGTTTCGTTTTTTATTTTTTTCAGTGTAAAAACACCTCGTGGGAAACCTGACCTGCCCAAACCTTTAGTTGTAGGAGGGTTTCTAATTGCAAAGTTTACAAATCCGAAAACAGACAATGGAAAAAGTGAAGGAAGACGATGCTATTGCCCACGGACATCGGATGGATATTCCGCCATGCAATTCATGGTAAAGTCTCAAGTTTTGTTTTAAACATGGCAGATACTATTTCAGTGAGGTTTGGAATCAAGAGCTAAGGGTTGTGTAATTATCCATGCAAACACCCGAGAAAGAATTTTCACATTACTTTTAAACATTGTCAGATTTAAAAATAATTACAATAATTTACTATACTTTTACATTCAGCAGGATGAGGTAACTTGTGACATGATAAGTGACGCAGAAAGAGGAGAATCAGATGGATGTTTACCGTCAACAGTAAGTGCATTCCACTTCCTGTTGGAAAACAGTTTCCTTGGATATGGCCGAAGGAAACAGAATATATTTAACGACCAAGCACACACACAGAGGAAAATATTTCAAAGCTTGTACTTGCACTCATCTCCAAATTCTCATGGCTCTGAATTTATGTGTTTGATCGATGGATGAGCACAGGACTCTTCCGAATCACTGTTTTGAAAGAGTGCAAAGTTTTGGAAATTGCAGGAAATTTTCTTTGTCAAGATTCACATGTGCATAAAATCTCGTGCAAGCTTCTATACTGAAGCTATTCTTAAAATACATACGTATGTTGTATATTATAGCTTGTAAACCCTGAACATTAAACCTTACAAGTGACACACTCGTAAGGGGGTAAATATGGAATTGGCTCACCGAGCCGGACTCCAGTCATACCCGAGGTCACAAAGGGGTCCAGCAAGGGGTGCCAAATTTCTAATTTTGAGACTTGAGCAATGTGTTACGTTTTTTATTCCTCAAGATAAAGGTAAACATCCGAAGGTAGGTCTGAAAAGTGAGTCAAATCCAAAGTTTATTTCTTGGGATCGTGTTTACAGTCCGGCATACTTGCTTCGTTGTCCAGCTAGAGGTGCCAATCTTTTCTTCATCTCCTTATCAGTGTGTGACTTATGTTACTAAAATAACCTGCTGAGAATACACTATTTTTGTGAATTTGTGGATCATTTTTGGTGACATTGGTCCATGGGTCTATTGTTTTTAAAGCCAGGATGAAATTCTCACACTTACTCTACTGCTTCTTTCCACAGACAACTGTGTTTGAAGATGCGGATCCCTTAGGCGGAATGTTCTTCGCAAATGATGATGACTCGTGCTCTACAGACTTTGCACGACATTCACTACTTGATTACAACCTGTACAAACAGCCCCCGGTGGTGTATACCAAGGATCACAGCTACAACAAGTTCCCACAGTTTATTTTTTCAAAACGGGTTAAAGACAACGAACCAAAAGGTCTAGGTCCTGAAGGTCATGCTTCAGATCGACAGGTAAGTATAGCATTATCAAATACCGCGTTGTTCCTTAATAAAGTGACTGAAACTTCATTTATGCCATGGTGCGAAATTATCATACAGTAAAACTTATCTTGAACGACACCTGTCTTGAACGACATCCTGTCTTGAACGACAATTTTCACTGCAAACATAGTTTTAAAATGACCTTGTTTTGGACAACACCTACTGTAATTGCTAAAGTCAAGGTTTAGAAAATGGTAAACGAATCAGTTTAAAGGTCTTAGTTCTCATGTCATTTGTCTAACTTGTTTATGAGGTTCAGATTAAGTTTTTGGACGCGGATGGTGGATTTCCCACTGAAAGATGGTATCCCTTTACAAATGTATACATTAGAGACTGTCTTGTCGTAAAAGGCAGGGTAATTTAAACTCGTTTTAACAAACAGGGAAACAGTGTCATAAAAGGCAGAATGCCGTTCAAGAGAGGTGTCGTTCAAGACAAGTCCTATTGTATGGCAAGAGGTGATTTCTTAGCGTGTCATTACAGTCGAAATCTATTTAATGAGCCACTCTGGCCAAACCAGATATTATTTCTTATGACAATGTTGTGATACTTGAGGATTGATTAACTTACATTTCAACTTCACAAAAATGATGGCACTGAATCCGTGTATCTATTGTTGAATATTGCCTTTTCTGGCATGTTGAAAATCTTAGTGTAATTGGTTATCACCAACAGGACCAAAGTGACAGTGATGACTCCGATTACCATCCTGGATACAGAGGTTATTTTGGAGATGTGGGGGAAGAAGACGCAACAGACGATGAGGGACTAAAGTGGGACAGTGATTACAGTGGAGCTGTTGGCGGATACACCAAACAGAACCAAGGAGAACCGATTATCCTGAGACGCTTACTGGAGGAGCTGAGAGCGGAAGTACTGGAAACAGACAGCAGTGATTACTACGCGAGTACCTCTGGAGGATACACAACAAACAGGCAAGCCGAACCAAAGATGGTTATCGTGGGAAACAACCAGAATCCATCTTCTGGAAACTCTGCTGAAAGCCAAGAAGATACTGCAAATAAGGAGCGTGATGGGTGCAGCTGTTCACTGGGTGGTGCAGAGAACGAACAGGCCGCTGATGACGACTATGGGCACTCCAATGTGAACCCGAATGAAGACCAGAATGAAACGCCAGCCGCACCAGAATCGGATGCTCCTGATAATGGACTGGAATGGGACAGCAGTGAAGATGAGGTTGGGTACACCGTCCAGAAACGAGTTGAGCCAATCATTATCAAACCTGCATCGGAAACAGAGACGGAACTGCCGGATGACGGTCTGGAATGGGACAGTAGCGACGATAATGGGGAAGATGATAGATACAGACAAAAGTACACCAAACAGAAATTTCATCTCCTTGAGTGTGAAGATGACATTTCATCAGCGGAAAACCATGGCGCGAAAAAGGCTGGAAAAGAAGAAATTAAATTGTTGGGTGAGACGAAACCTCTATTTGCAGCAAAGGAGGACACTTTAAAAGATATCCAATTTGAAAAGGCAAATCAAATGCTTTTGCTAACTGATCCTTCACAGTTTGTAAGAGTCAAAGAGGTTAGAATCGTACAGTCTCCTGAAGATTCACCAAAACCAGGTTCTTCAGCAGAGGTCAATGAAAATGTGCCAGATGGGGAACAAAATCACCCAGGTGAAGGCCTACATGAACAACCCGCGATTCAGGATTCTCCAGATGAAGATGCCGCACATGAAGGTGTTCAAGGTGGCAGTAACCACCCACAACCAGACTCACCAGAGCAAAATGACAACAGAGGAGAATTACAAAATGCCGAAGGTGAAGAACAAAGTCCTAACTATTACTCCACGATTTCTGATTCTCCGAGTGACGATGCCCTGGTTAGGGATGCTCGAGGTAACGACGACCCTCCACAGCCAAACAATTCAGCACAAACTGGAGACGCTAATGTTGGAAACGGAACACAGGATAGCGGGTATGAATACAGTGCGGGGTACGTGGACTTTTACCAAAGAGTGATGACCAGGCTGTGCAGAGCCAGCTTAATGCTCGTGGGTTACGTGGACGCAGGCAAAACCTGTCTCGTGGACACCCTCCTGGACTTGCCTTTCAGAGACACCAAAGAAATGCCTAATGAAAGTGAGAATGTGTCAGAAACGGACCTTTCAAACTGCAAGATAAGTTACACCAATGTACAGATAAATGGGTTGGACTGGGAAAGTTTGGACAAGCCATTTCATGAAAAACTTGCTGAAGACTTAGAGGCCAAAGCTGCTGATTATACTTTGCCAGAAACAAACCGTCCTCATGTATATCCTGATGGTCCAGAACACGTTGGACTCGGAGGTAAGGAAGAACTGTTGACATCCATGAAGATCTTGGACATGAGTGGAGAGTTTGGGTTTTATAAAACCCACCAAATGTTTCTTGCTTCCTCCATGGTTTTCCTTGTAGTTATGGATGTTACCAAGACACTGGATGAAGTTTTACCCAAGTCTTGTACAATAAAGGAACAAACTGATAAAATTGGCCATCCAAGAACGCCAAGAGAATTCCTCGACTACTGGCTCAACACCATCAGTACCTTTGTTGGAAATGATAACAACATGAACCAAGTTTCCCCAAGCAAGTCCATCATCATTGTCCTGACCCATACTGACAAGCTAAATGCCCGGACCAGAAAAGTTGAAATTGAAGGCTACAAAAAGGAAATCTTGAAGCATGTCAAAGGACAACATGCTTGCAAGTACATAGAAAGGAAAATCATTGCTCTTAGTAACACAGAGAGAGACCAGAATGGTGATGAATTGGTGTCCTTGAGGGCTCAAATTATGAAGTACTGCAAGTTAAAAGCAGCTTACGCAGTGGAAAGGCCATGTCTGTGGCTGAAATTTGAGGCAGATATCCAAACTTATTGTAGAACTAAAGAAAAAAGATGTCTAATCTTAGGAGAACTGCTGGAACAAATAGCTGGACCGATTGGAATGGCCCGAGACCAAGTCATTGAATATTTGAAGTTCCATAGTGACCATGGGAACATAAAATTTGCTGATGACGAATCTATGGAGTCATTGGTAATCACCGATCCTCAGTTTCTGGTGGACACATTTACAGCTATTATTGAGATGTGGGAGAAAAGGAGGACATCACAATTGAGCCTAAACACCGAAACAGAATTGGAAAACAACCTAGATGAGGGAACGTTGTCAGTAGAGAGCCTTCGAATCATATGGAAAGATTTCAACATTCCCAGTACAGATAAACTGGCATCAATAATGGTAAATTTCTACCAGTTTATCCCATGGAAGCAGAATTGTGCAGGAAGAGAAGTGACAAAATACATAGTTCCTGCTTTACTACCTCCAGTTGGTGGCACTGAGGACCATCTCCAGAGAAGGGATGGCACAAAAACACTGGTGTACTTCTTCCACCAGTTACCTGACAAAGTCATAGCCACAGGATTTCTCCCAACAGGTTTCTTGTCTTTGCTGGTGGCATCTTTGTTGAAGGACAAACAAAGCGGAAGAAATTGGGAGAAACGAGAAATGTTTTGCAACGGAGCAACTTTTAGAGCTGGCACACATGGTGACATTCTAATGACGATTTCTAGCCACGGATTTGCTATCAAGCTCAGAGCCCGAACTGTTCCAGATCCTGAGTGTGACAATGTTAATTCAGATATTTCCAAGGTCAGATGTTTGGTTGAGCAAGAGTTGATCCTACTCTTGCGGAGACACTATCCCAACCTGCACTGTTCTGTCTGTGTGTCAGCTTGCCACAAGAGTTCTGAGATTAACCAATCAAACTACGGGTGTCTCCAGATCCTCGGGAGGATTGGTGAAGTTGGAAATCAGCCATTGATTTCTGCAATGTGCAAAACTCACAAACAAAACCATGTGCCAACAAAGTGGTACAAAAGCTGGTTTTACAATGAATTAAATCGGCAAGTCAACTTAAATATTCCACCCATAACGGACCAACAGTTGCTCAATGAGATTGCCAAGAATATAACTGATCCAGGAACACTTAGAGATGTAGGCATTGAATTGGGTGTCCTTGCAAGGAGAATCAAAACAGCCGTCAGTGACTCAAGCAACCAGATGAAAGTGGCGGCTTTCACAGTGCTGCATGACGTCTGGTATTCTTCAGAAGTTGGAAATCTTCAACGAGGATCACCAATGTACAACAAACTTAGAAAGGCATTAGACAAAGCTGGGCTAAAGAACTTGTTGTCCCAATAAGTGCACAAGTGATAATATAACCTGAGTAATAGTAAGGATTACACTTTCACTGAAATGTAAACATCGCTTATTAAAACACGAAACTTAAACGGCAGCAGATCACTAAATTGCAATTCAAAGTTTAGTGCCCGTAACAATTGGATTGAATGAACTCAGCAGAAAAGTCAATTGTTGCGGGGCGCTTAACTTTCAATAGTAATTTCATGATCTGGTGAACATGAATGACAGAGCTCGAATCAGTGGCTTTACTTTTCAAAATGTAGACCTAAAGCTGTCTCTGGCAACCCAAGATTTTCTCTAGCTAGCCCTGCACCCACTGTTTCTGTTGGTGTAAATAAGTAAATGAAATATGGCTGGTACTGTGTAAGAAAATTGCTAATAGGGACCTTTAATTGGTATATATGTTGTAGTACAAAAATCAAGATCACCTGGATTTCCTTCAACGACCTCATTGCTATTGTGAAATAGCAACAAAGTAGTTCTGTGTTTTTTGCATTGTTTTGGTAAAATCTATCGATTTGTAATTTTATAGAACGGCGAATGTAAAAGCTTGTTTCAGAGAAGCCTTGCAAATATAGTTTGAAACACTTCGACAGAACTTACATAATTCTTATTGCAGTGTAATTGTGAATCTTGATTTCTCTTAAATGTTTACTTTTTTGAATATTCAACAATGATGAGTGTCACATTGACTTTTCTATTACTTGTTTTTTCGTGAAATGTGAAATGCTGCTGCAAATGCTCTTTACATAATACTTGATTAATGTGTTTTGAATCTAAGTAATTGTGATGATTTTAATTAATTGTTTCTACTGCTTGTAAATCAGGTTGCTGAATCAGTCCTCCATATTAAGACAATTCCGCCACATTTTTTATGTGATGAAATATCCATTTTTTTCAATAACTTCACTTTTAAGCAACAATACAAAAAGTTGATTGTGCGGTATGTGAATGCGAACTAAGAGTATTTTACCCAGGTTTGTAGAAGTGAGTGAAATAGTGGCTGAATTTATTTGCACACGTAAAATTTGTATAAACTTATTGGGAGCTAGATCTTGTAATGAAACACTTTTATTGAAAGAAGTATGTTTGCAAAAAACAATTCAAAGTCGAGCAAAAATAAAATAAAAATAAAAACAAAAATAAAAATACTACAACTTTTCAAATTTAATGTAAATATGCGCAAGCCATTTCTGCCACTTTTTCACTCCATTCCACAAAACGTATGTCAATTGATCTACATATCTCTTTAGATTACATTCATGTTCCAAATTCTTAACTTTCTATGTTATTGTTTCAAAGTGAAGTTATTGAGGAAATTTCATGAAAATGGTCTTTATGATGTGGAACTGTCCTTATATGGCGGATCGATTCGGTAGCCTGTAAATAATTCGCTGGTGCTACTCACGTTTTTATTGTCAGAGTCAAAGTGATCGTAAATATTGCATAACTGAGGCCAGCTTTTTTTTAATTTGTCGGATTACGTTCCAATGAAGGAATGGTCTTTAATTTATCTTTATGCAAAAGGCTGAAGGTATTGATGTACGCAGAGATGGAAATCTTTCGGCCATGGCCGGAAATCCGGTTTTTTCTTAAAACTTTGCTAACTTTCCGGCTATTGGAAAAGTAGTAAAATTTGTTCAAATTTACAGTTTACCGGCTTTTTCATGGAGTTCCATTTCCATCTCTGTGTACGTCTATGCAATCCCTGAAACAATTTTAAAGTGTCTATTCAATTCCCTTATAAAATTATTTAACTTTCTTACAATTCCTGATTTATGAGAGTGTCAGGAAACGTAATCCAACAAGTAATTGGTCTGGCCTAAAATGTCAGTCATTCTTTGATTTTAGCAGAGAAAAAGATATTTCGGTCGTCAAATTTGTTGTTAGACGTGTGTATTGACAGTAATAATTATCATTTATCAATTAATTATTACAATTATTATACCACAGTGCTTATTGTCTGTAATGTGCCATGAAAGTGCCATGAATTATTTAATGTGAATTTAATGTAAACACCTATTAATGCGTAAGCAGGTGGTGCGTTTAAAAAAAGAAAATGTAAAAATCACCACAAAAGCCTCCATCTTGACGCATTTCTCTGTCTGCCAAAATAATGGACCAAATTTCAGAGTTGTCCAGCAACTACTCATTAACACGAGTTTCACTACATTGTTTCAACATAAGCACTTTTTGCAAATTGTTCGTCATGTTAAAATTTTGTCTGTTTTGACGAGATAGGAGACGTTAAGGTGGAGGCCACGAGTATCCCACTCCTGACACCATGTATTAACTCGTGGTACTCGCGTTTGCGGTATATTTAGCTTGTTATAAGCTTGTTCCAGAATATTTGAAATAATAATAAAAGCAATAGGTTTGCTTTAAACCAAGAAAAGATTGTACTTTATTTCTGCAAAACATTATACATG
>JBCAUI010005384.1:0-10220 GCA_038406195.1 Haplosyllis anthogorgicola
CAGGCTAGAGACCTTCAGTATCACTTGTAAGATCTACAGACTTCAGCAATAAATTACATTCAATGTTAACCTATTGCATTAAGCATTATCTGTTTGCAAACTAGAGGGAGAACCAGGGAGAAGCCAACCTGTACCTTTACAATAGACATATTTATTTATTCATTGTATATCATTTTATATCTAATGATTAAATTTAAAAAAGTCAATTTTTTATTTGAATAAATTTATTTTAAAAAAGTCATTTATTTAAATAAATTGATTTATTTAAATTTAATAATTGTTGAAAAATATAATTAAATAAATAAATTGATTAACTTAAATTTAATATTTAATAGTTGTAAAATGATGTACAATAAATATATAAATTTAATAAATAAATAAATTTAAAACGATTATTTACTACATGACACTTTGCCAAATAAATAAATTTTTTATTTTTTATGTTCATTTATCTACAATAATTACTACATGACATTTACAAACCGTATTTATCTATTTCTGAGAAACATAAGGTAACGCCAACACAAAGTATGTGAAAACTAACTTTCCATGACTGTCTACACAAATTTCAACTATTTACCCAGATTGTTATCTGAGGAGTGTGATTCGGCCATGGCTCAAATGTGTCCCCTTTAAGCCGCGCGCAGATGAGCCAGCGCACATTCTATCCTAGTACAACGTGAATAAAAATCCGCTTCCAATACTTATGCATGTGCACCTTTTTAATAAACGTTAAGATACCTTTTGTTTGGGGGCCCTCTTCTATGCCATTCCGTACCTTCACTTTTCAATGCCTTAACTACCGCTTGATATTTATCATCCTGAAATAATTCATTATCGTGTGTACAGTGTATATTTAATTGGGATAGCCAAATTACAACCAAGAACAAACTATACGTACACCTGTACGAACAAGGATCAGAAAGATGATAGTCTCAGACAGATAACAGTCTCCTTATTGAAACCTTATGAGGATGTTGGGACTTTATATATGTGTGTATCTGCATTTGCCTGGCAATAAAAACCCACCGTAAGAAATCCTTGAAGTTCTATCTCAGAATCGTTTTCAAACTTCTCTTGTATCTGAGACTGCACTTCTGGGTCCAGATAAATTTCATTGATCCACTCATATACCATCTCTTGTTCTGTATGGACGTGTGTTTTAAGTGGCAGCGGTTTCTCTATGTAACGTGCAGGGCGTGAGATAGGCGGACCGTGAAACCAACCATTCACCGACAACCTGCTCTTATCCTCGGTTAATACTTCTGACACCTAAAGTGACATCCGATCATTAAAATCGTTGAAATGAAAAATTCTAATGCCTTGGAATCAAATTCAAATTTAATCTAGTTTAGAATTACCAAAAAAACCAAAAAAAACCTGATGGTGTGACGTTTCGGTAACTTCGAACCATACGAAGTTATTCCACTGGGGTATCAGTGATCGACAAATGTCTTTCGGCTGTAGATTTTCTGTAATAGAGCATCAAGAATAATAATATAACCGTCGTCTTTGCTTAGTCTTATTAAAATTGAATTTTTTTTTACATTATTACTGTGCTGGTATTGTGTAGTGGGTATACAACATATGGTGTCACATAACTGTGAGCTTAACAACATTGTCAAATTCAATTAAAAAATTAAAAACTGTCCTTACCATCCATAGTGAACATGTCGAAGAGACCTCCATCCGTGCCCTTCCACGGTGGAACTAGATACAAGATGTATGCAATCCTTCTGCCCTCCAGTTCATCATCATGGCATAACAGTGTGTCTACAAAGTCAAAGTTGTGCTTTGATTTAACAATTTCAAGCACAGAATGGACGAATCTCTTAAATAGTCAAGCAAAATTACAGCATGTGAGGTTCACTTTTCGTCACATTACGAAATCTTTTTTCTTGATTTTCATGTTATATTTTATTCACTTATGCTTGGCTTCCGTCCTGTATGTGCTCACTTGTTCGAAAACTTTTGTAGTTGTCTTTGATATTATTTGTCAGCTTTATTGATCGTGACCGGACTTCCGTCTTAAGGCAAAGCAGGTTCACTTCCAGGTACCAAACCAACAAAGAAATCTCATTGCCTTAAATAGCATTATCATGCAAGAAACGCTATACCAAATCCAATGTGAATAATTTTTTTGTCAAAACTCACGTAATGAATGATACCGCGAGAAAGAAGTAGTTACCTGTGTAATCATACTTAGAACACGTTATGTCTACTTTGTTTGATAAAGATATTCCTGTGACGTCTTTTAACCAATCCAACACATCTTCACATAAGAATTTCCTGGAAACAGAAAGTAACATAAAATACGATCATTCTTTTGATCTGCCACATAAAATCGTTTTCTTGCAAACTGATGTTTAAAATTCACAATATTTGAAACATGAAATTAATGAATAAATAATAATAATATAATAAATAAATAATAAACAAGTAAACCCAACTTTTTTTTTTATATTTGTATACAATTGTAAACTTGACATGATCTGAAACGTTTCTCAAATAACTAACCAGAAACAAATTTCTACAGTGATGTAAACACTGAGCACATATAAACAGCATGAATTGGGATTCAAAATTGTCATTCACTGAAGCTCCCACATCAATTAGAACTGCGAGTAGCCCGTTTTTGAAAGTAATTAGCTGAATCCACTCAAGTCGACACCGCCATCGAGCTGAATCCAGACAATCACAGTCCTAACTACTTGAATCTGAAATGAAGTTACACCTACGCCTCCTTTAGAAATTGCCCCCGTATTTGTCCTATTCTTACCAGCAAAGTAAGTGCAACTTCACTGGCTTCCTTTTACATGAAAGTACAGCATCTTCAGATGTTTCGTCTGAGGCCATTTGCCATGACGGCTTGTGCTCTAAAATCTACGAGTCGATACTGCAGATACTTGAAAAGCATGAACATCGCCGTAAAAACAGTTTTTGTTAGCAGTCAAAACAAGAATGCCTTTCAGTCAAAGGCCCACCGCCCGCTTCCCATTTATAGTCATTGAAAGACAATAGAAACTACACAAATTATAGTTTCACTTGATTTATTGATGAAAAGAAATACAACAATTATGAACTAAATATATAGCAATTCAAACAAAAGAAAACCAGGAACTTGTACCCATATACCTGATGACATCAGCAACTGCAAATAATGCATGTTGGTACCAAAAATAACTGTTTAGAACTCAAACTGAACACCTAGTAATATTAAAAAAGGAAAACCATGAATGTTTACAACTTGACCTGATGACATCAGCAACTGCAAATAACACATGTTAATACCTAACAATAGCTGTTTACAGCTCAAACTTAACACCTAATAATGTTAAAAAAGGAAAACCATGAATGTTTACAACTTGTACCCATTGACCTGATGACATCAGCAACTGCAAATAATACATGTTAGTACTAAAAATAACTGTTTACAACCCAAACTGAACACTTAGTAATATTAAAAAATAGGTCCAGATGAACCTGAGCTCATTTGGCATTATCATAAAACTAAGACAATATAGGTAACAATATCACATGAATACAAATGAAGTGTCTAAGATCAAATCCCAAATAAGTGACCCATGAAAAACATAAATAAGGCTGCCAAAATGCAAATTTAGGGGGGCATCCATATAATTTTTACAGTAAATAAAGAGGATGTATAGATGCATAAAGCTGCCAAATATGAAGTTTGTATCATCAACTGCATGTCCAGGAGAAAGGTTCAAAGAAAAACACAAATATGGCTACCAATTTGAGAATAATCATCACAGCAACATAATTTTTGCTAGGCTTTGAGATAGGGCATAGGTGCATATGTGTGTAAGATACGAAGTCTCTATGATCAATAGTGTGCTCAGGGTGACTGTGCACAGATGATGACAACAACAATGACAATGACAACAATGGATGATGGACACTTCATGATTCTATAGGCTCTTTGGCATATATGCCAAATGGGCCAAAAAGGAAAACCATGAATGTGTACAACTTGTACCCATTGACCTGATGACATCAGCACTTTTGCAAATAATACATGTTAACATTTAACAATAACTGTTTACAGCTCAAACTTAACACCTTGTAATGTTAAAAAGGGAAAACCATTAATGTGTACAACTTGTACCCATTAACCTGATGACATCTGCAGTTTTGCAAATAATATATGTTAATACCTAACAATAGCTGTTTATAACTCAAACTTACCTAGTAATGTTAAAAAAGGAAAACCATGAATGTGTTCAATTTGCACTTACTGACCAGATGACATGAGTGATTGCAAACAACACATGAACAGTAACTTGATTAGTATACATTGTAGCTTTCTAGCTAAATGGTATGGACTTATGTACTAAAATGTTACTGATCAATTTTGGTAAGTAAACAAATCATTAAATCAATATAATATACCCATTTACAAACTTGGGTGATCCATATGGTTTCGTTTCACACAAACTGTCCAATTTATGACTTTGAAATGTGTAACTGAAACTTGTAAACTAAACACACTTAATGAAGTTCTGAGATGATCAACTTATAGAAGGTTTGTTGTTAATTGCTATTGTATCTGAAGCCCTCAAATGTGTTTCAGTGAAACAAATGACATCTGGAGAACAAACAATAGGATCTCCTTTGATGTCACTGAGGTGGTTTAGGTAACCTCTAACATTTAAGTGACACACTCCGTACCATTCATCATCATCACAAGGCATTGAATGTTGGTGGGTAATATTTGATTGATGTACTGTAGCCTTATCATTTCTTTCACCACCATCTTGTCCTTCCATATAGCACTTTTCTGAAAGTTTAAAATTTGGAGGCCTTGCAGTGTTCTCACTCTACTCAAGGCAACATAGGCTTGTCCTGGAGCAAATATCTTTGATAAATCCATAACTATTTTGTCAACTGTTAGTCCCTGCACAGAGTGAATGGTGCATGCCCATGCAAGGACAAGGGGAAATTGGCATCTGAATACAATCACTTTCTTGTACTGAAATGTAGCTCCAAATCTGTATATTGGTACTGCATCTGGATATTCATTTTTTGTAGTGGCTACTAGCTTTAGCTCTTTCTCCTACAGTTTCATCTTTAAATTTGACTAATATAACATCAACTGTTCCATCCTCTTTCATCAGAATTCTTTGCACAATGTCTCTGACACCATTTGCCAAGCCATCTGTGACATCAATGTTGCAAGTAAGTCTTGTAACTGCATTTTTAGCAACAATGAAACTGCCTTCTAGCCCACCTGTGTCTACGTTTTTGTCCCTGCAAATTAACTGTAACTTGTCTGGTGTCTGAATCTTTAGTGATGTCCTGGCTTTCTATTGAAAACTTTGTGGAGTTTTCAGTTCCTCAAGCTTAACTGTGTATTATATTTGGCTGCCTGGTCATTAGTCCCATACACATGAAGTGCATCAGTGAAATGGCTTGGATCATTCACTGTTGTGAATCTTCCTTTTAGTATTGCTACATCATCTTCATTGATTTGAGCAGTTCTGACATGATTCAGAAGTTCAGCAAATTGTTTATCCTTTTGTCTCACTACTTGTGTAAGTTTATGGAACTGAAAATTTTCTTCCCAAAGAGAACCATGCAAACACACAGGGCTGGAATCATCTCCATTTCCTGGAACAGCATAAATTTTTTTTCCTTAAATGGAGGCAGCTGATAAAGGTCTCTGACTGCTATCATGGAAACATTACCAAATCTTGAATCTGAGTGATGCAGTCTTTTAATCTCTTATAGATGCATATGTATCTTATATAATGTTTCTGCTCCAACCATTGAAATTTCATCAATAATGACAACAAATAGCTGTTCAAGACAATTCTGCATGGTATTTAAGGTGTCTGCTCCAAGGCCATAAAATGTTGTACCTGTCTTTCTTCTATCATTAAGTACAAATGCAGAGTGTATTGTAGTGCCATTGATATTATGTGCTGCCACACCAGTTGCAGCTGTCAGAAGTATTGGGACATCATCAGGCTCTACTTGTCTTGCACATCTGAGTAATTTTACTGTGTCTGTATGGATCATTTTGATTACAAAGCCCTTTCCCACACATCCTGGTCCACTGAGAAACAAACAGTAAGGTTTAACTGGTTTGTTTTCCTTCAGTGCAAGAACTGTGTCTTCACACCACTGTCTATGGTACTTCACCATTTCTTTTTGTTCCTTATTTAGTAACTGCATACAATTGTTATACTCTTTACTACTGAGAAGTTGCTTGTTTGCTTCTTTTGTGTATTTCATATCCATCATTTCATTCCTTGTTGATTTTGGCTCCTTCATGATTTGGTCTATATTTGCTTGAATATCTTGATCAGTGCTCATCTGATATCCCTTCATCCTGTGCTGTTTCTTGTGCCTCTTCTGCTCCTGGTGTTATATCATCCCAGGCAGACTGAGGGGGTCCAAATTGTTGTAAATGTTGGAAAGCTTCATTAATATCATCTTCATGATGTATGAATCCATCTTCTACAGGTTTGATAGCATGAAGCTCAGCATTGTACCAGTCTTCAAATGAGTTATATGCACCCTGTAATTCATCCTCTACATGCCATGGAAGAAAGAGCATAAGACATGATCTGAAATGTTTATCTGATTCATTTTCAATGTTGAAATTGTGCCACCTAATAACAGTTTTCCTTCTTCTCTTTCTCATTATGCCAAGCCCACCTTTCAGAGTAATTTTGTTCAAGTTAACACTTTCACTGGAATCTTTGTCTTGGTCTGCTTCACTTTGACCTTCCACAGGCTGTTATAGTCCCTATCAGGGCTGTGGTGTTCCTGGCTGTGGATATAGTTGGCTGCAAATTCTGCTAAGCAGATGTTTTCTCAACTATCTGGCCTTGTTGAATATCTATCAATAATGTTCTTGCAATATATATTTTCATCATCATCATCATCATCTATTTCCTGGTGTTGAGAAACTCTGGCTTCCTTGCTGTCAGTGTTGATAAGAAGTATTGTTCTGCTGCACCATCTTAGAGGCATGGATAAAACTCTATATGTTGCCTCTTGTTCACTGACTTCCCTGTTGGTAAGGAAAACTGATCCCAGTTTCTTAAGTTGCATTCTTATATTCTCTGTCTCAGCTTCCTTTGCAGCTTGTTTAAGTAATTCCCCCATGCCTTTTTCTGCCTTTAAAACATAAGAGGCAACATACATTACACATGCCCATGCATTCACTATGAATTGTATGTCCATGTTGGCCTCCCATGCTTTCAATATGGCTGGATTGTAGCAATTCACTCTCTGCTCTGAAGGTCTTCTTTTGAGTATTATTGATCTACCACACTTACTTATGGAAAGGGACTCAATGTAATCATCCAGTGAAACTTGTGTTCTGTCTAGGACTTCTTCAAGGGTGACATCTTGTGGTAAATCATCTGCTTCCAAAACTTCCTTTGCAGCACTCCCAATTTTTGTTGCAAACTCAATCTGTTGTTGACAATTTTCAGTAGGTTCATCTGATATTACCGTCTTATTTGATGGTGGCTTTGGATAGTTGAACCGACATTTTCCCTTGTGCCTGCAGGTCAGGGAATGGCTATGCACTTGTAAACCCTCAACTAATTCTCTCAGTTCATCATCATCTTCAGGAATTGAGCATGTGATGTATTTGTCAATAAATTTTTTGACTTCTTCATCATCTGTGTACCCAAGCTTTGGAGCATCTTTTGTCCAGATTAAGGTATGTGCATGTGGACTACCTCTTGCTTGGAATTCAATGCGAATAACATAATCTGTAACCATCCCAATTGGATTTGATTTGCTCTTGATAAAAGTTATCATAAAAGAATCAAGTCTATACTGAAACATACAAGCAGCTGTGACTGGATTACTTCTTAACCACATGCTTTTAATCCTCCATAGCAATTCCTTGACTTTACTTTCACTATATTTAGTGCCATACTGGGATGCTATTGCCTGAATTACTTCTGGCCACTTCATGTCACCTGCACGCAATGTCAGGAACCATGTAGGAATACCAAGTGTTCTTATCATTGCCAATGTTTTTGCTCATTCTTCAAAGATCTCATCTGTCAAGAGTGGAATTGGTTTCTTTTCTTCTCCTGGAGAAATTGAGAATGTCTGGTTTGCATCTTCAGTTTCATTTTGTAGACAGCTATCCTAAGGCAGACCTCTCAGTTCAAAGCTTCTTCCATTGTCCTCATTTCCTCTATTTCTTCTGAGTTAGGACTATTTTCAGGGACTGTTTCATCCAGATTTGTTTCACTCCCTTTATCTGTTTCAAGTTGGTGTCTTCAAGTTTCTCCAGTGATGTATTATGATGTGGTATGAAACCCAAAGCAAAGCATCTGGATCATTTTCATCACCATCTGTGGTGCCATATGGTGCCATATGGTGGTATAATTGTCAGATAACCATTTCTTAGATTTTGTCTGTGCTCCAAAATAGTTATTGTTACATCTAACATGTGTGCAATAGCTTGTAGCACAGTATGATCACCCCAGGCATTTTGTTTCAATCTTCTTAAAAACCTCTGCCACAGCATTTCATTTCTTACATCAATGTCTTGAATCTGTTCAATGGCAATATCTTCTTCAGTAACTGGTTCTGTGTCATTCATATTATTGTTCACATTTAGGGGTACAAAAGGTTTGTATCTCTCTGAATACTGTTCCATGTAGTTTGCAATTGTCAATCTAAATTCCTTAATAGACTGGGACTGATATCCATTCAGAGGCATTTGCCTTAGTATGGCTGCAAACATGCAGTGACCATCACCCCTCACATCTTTCACTTCAAACCTCTTTTCAATGCAACCTTTGCCACCTGTACATATGATTCCCCTTTGGAGGCCCATAAATAAATTTGTGTTTCTGACTTTTTTTATTTTTCTTTTTTGATGTAGATAAAGTAGCTTTTGAACTACTTAATTTGTCACTGTTTATTGTATTTCTGTGATCATTTTCAACTTGGAATACTCCATCATACAGTTCTTGATCTTGTTCTATCCAGCTTTCTATCCACCTCTCATTAATTTAAATGTCTGAGTACAAAGGATTGTTATTTTTAAGGAAGTGTAATGCTGTCAGTACCTTCTCAGTTCTCACTGTGTCATGAAGGTAAGCATGTTTATATTCTAATTTTTTCTTCAACTTCAAACTTATGATGTGTGCATCATCTGGGATCCTAGGTAATAAGGTGCATGCAGGACCTAAATCTGCTGGAGCATTCACAGCAGCTTTAATTCCTTTGTTTTCTCCTTGGTAGCTTGACTAACTTCATAAAGGGTATTCTTCTGCAAATAAGTCACAATTCCAAACTATTTAGACCTTTAAGTTCATCAGGAATTGATTCCAGTTCCATTCCATTGGCTTTACATTGACCTGGATGCCTGTTATTTTTCAGAGTCCTGTGACATGTTAGGCATATGTATGTCACACCATCTATGCTACTAATTCTATATTTCTCATCTACTACAAACTCCCTCACTTTGGCATCAATATCATCATAGCTTCTTAAATGAAATTTTTGTACTCCTTTTCTCCATAGTAATCTATGGCAAGCTGTACAAAGATAGATGGGTTGTTTCTTACACTCTGATTTAAAGTTGAGAAATCCAGAAGTAGATCACTCAGTAGTAGACGAACAAAAACAGTTGAGGAAGCATAATACTCTAAAATGAATATAATTCATGGATGGGTATATGACATATGACATTGCTAAAATAGATACATGTACCATATATTTATTGACATGTGAAATGAATTAATATTTTTCCCATGCAGATATGCAATTACTTCATATAAATTTACATGAATGGCATCCATTTCTCTTCTTTGATTAGCATCAATTACAGATTCTAAAGCCCTTTTTGCTGCTCTGTAATCCCTGTCTGCCTTTTGTCTCTTTCTGGTCTTTTCTGGAGATTCATTTTGTCTTTTATGCTTCTTTGCTTGAGAATCCAAAGCCTGCCTTGCTGTCTTTGACTCTATCCTCTCAGCAAGTAACTTTAGATTTCCTTTCCTTGTCTTCTCTTTGAAGTTGATCCTGGCTCTTTTCTTTAACCTTGGCATTTTGTTTCTCAGAAATCAGTGAACTGCAAGATTGTGAATGATTATGAATTGCTATCCCAGGCTTATATAGGCCTTATGTCAGTCATAGGATCACATCTATTGTCTCTCCTTGCTGATGTCACCAGGTCACTCAGTACAATTTGTAAACAACTATTGTCTCTCCTT